>CM021103.1:354040795-354326884 GCA_007115665.2 Sequoiadendron giganteum | reverse complement strand
AAAACCTTTTTATATTTATTCTTTTGCTTCTGACCATTCATGTGCCGCTGTGTTAACACAATGAAGAGGAGAGGGAGAGGAAAGAACTATTGCCTTTATGATCTCTCCATTTAAGAATGTAGAAGTGAGATACCCACCACTAGAAAAACAAGCCTTTGCATTGGTATGAGCAGTAAAGAATTCCAGGCATTACATACTTCGAAGTCAATCAATGGCCATAGTTCTAGATCCAGCTATGAAGTCTCTTTTGATGCAAAGTGAGTTGGGGGAATGAAGAGGAAAGTGGATGGAAATTCTAGAATAATTTGACTTAGAGATACACCCAATGAAACTCGTTCGAGGGCAAGGTTTATCAAAAGAAATGGCAGATATGGACAAAAACATCACCTGTCAGCAATATACCGTCCAATCATTTACCAAGGATCCCTAGTATATAGATTTTATTTTCTTCCTCCTCAATAACAGATGTCCAGAAGGAATGAATGCTACTCAAAGGAGAGCATTAAGGATGAAGAGCGCTCACTACATGCTTAAAGGGGCATCCATCTATAGAAAGAATTTTCAAGGGATTTACCTACGCTGTTTGGATCAGCAAGAGGCCAAGCATGCCATTTCTGAGTTTCATGGAAGGCATGAAATAGGGCATGGATCTGCTGATGCTTTGGCTCATCAGATTCTTAGATTAGGTTATTATTGGCCTTATGTATTTTGGGATGCACATCAACATGTTAGAACTTGTCATGTATGTCAAACTTTTGCACACAAGGAAAGATATCCTACAATGCCTTTGCAACCAATGTATGAGGTAAGGCCGTTTGCTCAATGGGCACTGGATTTTGTAGGTATTATTAATCCTAATTCTTCTGCAGGTCATAGATTCATCTAGACTACAACTGACTACTACACATGTTGGACTGAGGCCCAGCCCTGCAAAAATAGCACCACTGGGGTGGTCATCAAATTTTTGACTAAGAACATCACAACTAGGTTTGGGGTTCCATTTGCTCTGGTATGTGATAATGGCCCTACTTTTTCTTTTGTTGAATTCATTCAATGGGCATATGAACATAAAATTGTTTTGAAGTATTCATCCAATTACTATCCTTAGGGAAATGGAGTGGCTGGGTCCACAAATAAAAACCTGTTGGAAGTAATAAGAAAGTTGTTAGAGAACAATCCTAGGGATTGGCATGCCCAGTTGAGATTTTCCCTATGGGTAGATCAAACTTGAATCAAAGGAGCTCTAGGAAATTCACCTTTTAAGTTAGTCTATGGCCAAGACCCAATCTTCCTGATCCATTTACAAATACCTGTTCTTAATTTTATGCAGGAATTTTACTCCAAGGATGATAGGATCGAAGTTAGATTACTTAATTTGCTTAACATGGAAGAGCAAAGAGATGTTGCTTTGCAATGATTCTCTAAACATCAAGTTGTCATCAAATGCTGGTTTAATAAAAGAGCCAAGATAAAATCTTTTAGGATATCAGATCTTGTATTACTATGGGATAAAGCTAGAGAGAAGAAGGGAGATCACCATAAGTTTGATAAAATTTGGTTAGGTCCTTATCAAGTGACTGAGATACTAGGTGAGAATGCTTTTCATTTGAGTACCTTAATAGGAGAACCTGTTCCATTGCTAGTTAATGGTCAATTTCTCAAGCACTATTTTGGTTCATGAAAGGTCTAATGTTTTGAAGAGGAATGTATTATACTATATCATATGTAATTAAATTTAAGTTTTTGTTTTGTTTTTGTTTTTGTTTATTTTTTTTTGTAGTTTTTTTTTTGTTTGTTCTTTTCTTTCTTTTTGTTTGTTTTGTTTGTATTGTTTCATTGGGGATCTTCATTTTTGTTCATCTCAAGACAAGGGGTTGTTATTCAAAGTATGCTACTAGTACTAGGAGAGAAATTGGTTTAGGTATTTTCATCATCATCATTTGAAAAAGGATTTCATTCTGAAACTTATGTCTTATGATCATCCTAATTTTGGTTTGAAAAGCTATTTAAGGATAAAAGATACATTGTGAATATCTCATGAATTATGATAAAAAATGTCACCAAATTAGAAAAACATCTGCCTAAGTAAATTCCTATTTGTTTTAGAGTGTCTCTACCTTTGATTCAAGTGAAAAATCCAATTCCAAGACTATCATGAAATCCATTGTAGTTCTCAACCCACATGACAGATCCATTGTATCTAAGTATTGAGGAAGGTGCATAAAGATATCCACAAGTAAAGTAAAGGAAAAAAGAGAGAATGAAAAGAAAGAAAGAAAAGGAAAGCTCAATATCAGATGGGTAATCAAGTATCTCTATTGGGGCTATGGACACCTGGATAGTAGTAGAGAAATGGTTTGAGAGAACTAGAGGTATCTCCATCGGGGCTATGGATGCTTGTCTAGCAATGGAGCAATACCCAGGATTTTATTGCACGATAGTTAAACGACTCACCCTATGTAGCTTGAATCTTAGGTATAGTTGTTTGGGAGTAGAGAAAGTATCTATAAAGAATAATGCACAATATACGCACACACTCAGATTCAGAGATAGCTCATGAGCACATACATTTGAGATTCCAGCTCAACCTTATCTAATATATAACTGATCTTATTCAAGTTAGCATGTTTCATAAGCCATGTAGTTTTTGGGTGACTGATTTTTTCTTGGGTGTCTTGAAAATGGGTAAACCATTTTCCCAGCCGAGTCACCATTTGTTATCCCTTGCATAACCACCCCACCTTTTGCCTTGGTCAAAATGGGTCCCCCTTTATGTTTTGTCCTTGATTTTTTTTCAAACAAAGTTTGGACTCTTTCTTTTCCAACATTTTGTTTTTCTTTTATTTGTTGTGGCGAAATCGGAGCCAAAACCGAATCTGGTTTTTAATCTTCTTTCGAAACTCGTTTTGATTCCCGTCCTGACAGTCTTCTTTTGCTTCATTTTTGTTTTGAATTTATCGGAGTGGAGCCAGAGTGGAAGGTCGGAATTTATTCAAAGTTTCAAAATCACATATCATTCCGTCTCTGCTCTGCTTTTTGGGTCTTTCATTTTAAACTAGGTTTTTTGTGTTAAGTTTTCTTGTTTCGGTATTTTTATTTTATTTTGTCATTTTGTTTCACTTTTATCTTTGTTAGCAGAACCAGAACCGGAATGGGAACTAAGTTGGAAAGTTAAACAAGTTTCTAAATCATTTCTCATTCCAATTTTTCTCCCATTGTTTGTGGTCGTTGACTTTACTGAAGTTGCACAACAGTAATGTACCAATTCCTTCTGCATTTTTGAATCCACTCTACCACACTTATGGCATTAATTATAGGTGCCATGCATGCGTGTAACTATGATTTTTTACCTTAATTAGGGATTAACTCAAAGTTATCATCATTATTGAAAGAGATCAAGAGTGAAGTAGAGTTGCAGTGGAGAGTTTGTGCATGTGAATCGATCGAAAGAGAGATAATCACATGTGGAATTGCTTCAGGGAATTAACTTATTTATGTTCGAGGTTAGGTTTTCTTTTCCTGTTTTGCTTTTTCATTTTGCATTTTCTATTTCAGTTCGGTTCAAATTGTTTGGTTTCATGAGAATTCGTGATTCTCTATGAGTTTGTGTATTTTGTTTTGTTTCTCTTTTGTTTAAGTTTTCTTGTTTTCATTTTACTTTTCTGGTTTTTGATTCAGGTTTGTTTGTTTTTAACACAGTCATTTTCACGTTTTAATCGTGACTGCATTGTGGTGCCCTAGTTTTTAAATCCATAGGTTAGTTACTATTTTATAGTGAGTAGGGTTTGGTAAATTGTTGTTTTCACTTGGAAATCCTATTGCACATTGATCTGTTTAGTTTGAATGGGGTTAAATTCGTGCCCTAGTTATTTGGAATCAATGGTTTTTTAGTTTAGGGGTTTTTGATGGGTTCATGTTTTTAATTTAAATATGATGCCCTAAATAATACAGTCATCTCTTGGTCATATGGGGATGGTCGTATTGGGTTGTTTTTAAGCCCCTTTCGGTCTGGTGTGACCTAGTCCTTAAATCATGAAGTTATTTATTGAACTGTTAAAATCACTTATGATGCCATGGTTATTTTAGGCGGAAGCGGGATAAGGATCAATTTAGACTTTGAACTGAGTTTTATAACAAGTATCGATTCCATTTCTATCCCGTTTTTTACTTCGCTTATAGTTAGAAGTAGGCTTTCAAATAACGATAACCTAGGCGGAAGCGGAAGTAGAACTAAATGTGAAATTAGAAATTTTGAATGAAACCAAATCAGTTTCCATTCCGACTCTGATTTCGGTTACCATTCCAGTTCTGACTTCGGTCCCACTTGTTATTAATATAAGCTCAATGACTATTTTGACTCCAATCCCGACAATGTTTTGAAAAGAGACTGTTTAGAATGTTTTATGCCTAGTTCCACCTCCGGTAGATATATGAAGGGTAAGATTTTAAAGTATATTTTGTGGTGTTTATTCAAGGATCTAATTAGAGGTTTTGTTGTAGGAAACTAAAGAATGTCAGGAGTATCAAGGGAAGCTTCCCAAAGGAATCATCCTGCAGAAACTTCAAAGGCTACCACTAAACCTAAGAAGATTAAGCCAGAGCAGTTACCTTATACCTTGAGGTATAACCATAGGAGTCTTGTTGTCATTTCAAGCAAGGTGGAATCACATTGGGTGGATGTAACTAATACTAATTTAGGCCCATTCATTTTTGAGGAGCTATACTCAGAAACATTCACTGAGGATGTAACAGGGAGGACCGAAAGAATAGTTGAGTCTAGATTGGCTCACATTACTCTATTTCCTTTGTCCATCTAGTGCCCAGAATTAACCATGACAGCTACAAGAGCTTACAATCCGGCTACCAGACAATGCATGGATTCACAAGATAATGTAATTATAGATCTAACTCCTCAGATGTTTCAACATATGTTTAGTGTCCCTGATCCAAAGAACTTGGTACAGTTAAACGAGGCAAATTCTTTAGTGATATATAGCAAACACAAGGAGGCCAACAAAGCTCATTTGAACAATAAGTGGTTGAGAGCACAGAAGTCCCTGACCAAGCTCTCAAATCAACCAAAGACGGCATATTTTTACAAAGAGGTATCAGACCTAATAATGATGCTATCTAGGGTCTTCGGGAAGAGGGATGCATTTCATTTCAAGGAATGGATGTTTCCCTTCATTTAGATAGTCTTCAATGGAAAGCAACAGTTTGATTGGCCCATGATTAGCTCACAAGAATAAGGGAAACCAAGAGCTTTTTCATGACTTCTTATGTTGTTTATGCAGTAGCCAAAGGAGGTATATTTCGTGGTTTGAATAGAGTGGGGATATTGAGAGAAGCTGATGGACAAAAGAAAGTGTGAAATCACTATGACCAGCTATCCCTAAAGGTGTCTAAAACACAGTTTAGAAGGGTTAATGATGCATTCCTATATGTAGTCATTAACCAACTTAATGGAGATTTCGGATACCGATTGAGTCAAGAAGCCATGGCCTTTATCATGGAATGGGGATGTTGGTACATCTAATACCCCGAGTTCACATATTTCAGGCTAGCTGGATTTGAGGGTCATCCCCACTTACTTCCAAGGTGTTGCAGTAACAGGATAGTACTGATGGAGCTTGTCTATCAAGCTCTAGGGGTTAATTCCTGATTTGGGATGAAACACAAAATAGGTTGTCATAAATTTCCCATGCAATTGAGTGAATACAGCTGCCCACACCTTGTGGGAGCTAATGTGGTTTGCATTGAATTAATACATTTCAATTTGGGCTTGTATACTACCCGAAAACACTTTGATCCAAAGAAGAAAATGAATGCTTTGCTGGCTTGGGTCTTTGACAAGCATTTCAACCTGTTAGAGGACTTTTGGAGTGATCTATAGGATGAATATGACCTAAGGAAAAGGAACTATGAGAGGTTGCCTATTTCACTCATGGTGGAGTTCAAGATCAAAGATGACATTCCTGATACATTAATAGATGATGGAGTTGTGTTGGATCCATCATATGAAGCATTGAATATTGGCAGCAAAATTTTGGATCCTGTAGACTAGGATGGTGAGGAGACCATCGACATCAAGAAAATAGGGAGACCAGTCTTGGATAGAAGTATCCATTGGGTTGTTCTAAGAACCAAAACTCCTCAGGGACCCACTCCTAAGAAAGGGAAGGGATATAAAATAATCAAGAGGAAATTTCCTTCCAAAAAGCCTTTGAAGTTCTTCCCTCCTGATATTGAAGAGATTGAACTTGAAGCATCTACTCAAGATTTACCTAGAGTACAAGAAGAAGATGCCCAAACAGGACCTGTGGTTTAAACACTAGCAATAGGTGAGTCATCTGCTTAGGTCCCTCTTATAGAGCAATCAAGAAGAGAGATTCCTGAAGGAACTTTTCATGGTATAGCTGAAGCATTTAAGGGAAAAGTAGTAGAGCTAGATATCCATGATGTTGAAACAGACTTTGATGAGACCTTATCAGAGAAAGATGCACAAGAAAATATGCCTCTAGAGGAGGAAATTGAACATATTTTAATAGAGGAAGATCAATGGGCACTATTTGAGAAAGCAAAGAAGGCTTCGGATGCTCAAGCAAATTCAGAGGAAATAGAGAAGCAAAAGACAATTGATGCTAAGGCACAAGTTGATGCCTTACTTCAGCAACAACAAATGGAAGCTAACTAAGGGCTGATGAAGTGCAGAAGTAGCAAAGGAAAAAGGAGCAGGAGCTCAAGATCAAAGAAGAGAATGATAAGCTGGACTTAGTACAGAAAATTCAGGATCTAGAGGAAGAAAATGCAGAGCAATGAAGGGAAAGAGAAGTTCTTGTGGCCAAATTGAAGCTGGTTGAAGAGGCTTATAAAAAAAAAGAGGAAGCAGAACTTGTGCAAAAATAGAAAGATGCCAAGGAGCTAACTAAGAAACAAAAGGAAAAGGAAGATTTAGATAGACTTAAGGCATTGGAGGAAGAGAGAAACCGGGAACTTGAGAAGAAAAGATTAGAAGAAGAAAAATTGAGGAAGGAAGAAGAAGAAGATAAGCGGATACATGAACAAAAGGATAGGGAGGAAGCTGAAAAGCTAGCACAGACAAATGTGGAGCAAGAAAAACAAGAGGTACAAGGGGTTGATTTTGAACCTAAAATAAATGTGCCACAACCCTCTACTACTGCTGCTTCTTCTTCAACTATAATGACCACTACTCCAAGTGCTCCCACTTGGTTGAAGTTGGATCTTCAAAAGAGATCAATGACACCCTCACATCCTCTCAATTGGGATGATATGATGAAGGAGATTGAAAAGGAAAGGCCCAAAAAGAAGGCTAAAATACTACATTCCACTATACTTACTAAAGTAGGGGAGATTGTTGCTGAATGTGCAATACCAATGGTGGACAAGGATGTAGGGGACATGCAACTAACTGATTATCAGTTGGGCACAGTTAAGTTTGGGAGAACCACAAGAGATCAATAGATGAACTTGATAGATGTGGTAGCATCATCCAGTAAATCAAGAATGATGAAAGATAAGTAGAGAAAGGATGAGCTTAAGGCTCAATTAGATCAATTGCATACTTTCTTGAAGAGTGTTTCTGCTCCAAGGTCACAACAAATTTTTGCCATTGAGACACCAATTTTGCTTAGCAAGAAGGAGGTGGATGATTTGGTGCAGGTAAAGAGTAAGGTGAAGATGTTAGATAGATGGACTGATAAATTAAATAAGGAAATAATTGAGGTGTTGGATAACAGTTTTGGGGTTCACAAGATGATAGAGGAGTTAATAGAAGAGATGAATTAGTATGTCAAAGTATTGGGAGAACAGGAGGAGGAGTACAGAGGATATGGCCAGAAGATGAAAGAGGTTAATAAATTGCTGAAGTCCACTCTTCTAGAACAGTCAATACTTTAAGAGTACAACAAATATTTCTTGGAAGAGACATCCAACATACTCCGGTTTAGATCGGACTTTTTATACAAGCATAAAAATGAAGTTCAAGATTCTGTCAAGGATATGAATGAACAGTTTGAGGAGTTAGAAGCAATTATTGTTGTTATAGTAAATGTTGATATACCAGTAAAAGAGGGGCTACCTTTGAGCCATATAAAGGATAAATGGGATGATAGGTTTAAAAAGGTCATGCGAAAAGGGAGATGATGGAGACGATTTGTTGTTAGATTGGTTAATGGATATTAAAGAAGAGGTTAGGATAGCTAAAAGGGATTTGACAAAGCTAAAGGACATGCGAGGTTTTGCTATTGTGGAATTAGAAAGGATCAAGTTTGAAGACAATTGGGTTGATGGGTCGGATTTGGACATGCTTTAACAAGTCTTCTCCAGTTATGACGAGTACATTGCAGAGCAAACTTCACATGCATAATTGATAATCTCATTCATGCATGGCTTGCTTCTCTTCTCCGCATGCAGGACTAGAAGTTTTAGAGGCACATGGCTTTCTTTTCTCTTCTATCTTTTTCTCTCTAGTTTAACTAAATGATCAGGATGGGAACTATAGGTCAAATTGATCTGAGTTTCCAAGAAGACTTTAATTCCTAAAAAGGTGGATCGACTTAAGATAGAAAGGACTTCAGATTTTGTATATCTATAAATACCTTTGGGATATCATATTGTAAGGGTTGGCTGATGAGAATAAGATTAGCCACTTGATAGTAGGAGATAGATTTTTTTGTAGTTGTTACAGAGATACTTTGTTATTTTTAGTTGAATATAATTACAAGTTTTTACACAATATGGTGTTGGAATTAAATTTATTTGATATGGCTAATGAGTTAAAGTCTATTTGTATGCCAGTGATTGTGTTGAAGCATAAGTGTTTCTTTTGTGATGAAAATCCTTAGAAGAAACCAGATTTAATGATTATTTCTTTAGAGTATCTGTGAATTGAATTTATTGAAGTCTGTTGATCTATGAGCTTGGCAGTGAATGAAAGTGTGTTCTTTTGGAATCTTTGAAATATTTATGATGTGTGATTGTGATGTTAAATTAAGCACCTTAGATGCATGCAATAGTATGGATTATTCTATAAATTGTATCATGCTATGGTTTTCTTGATCTATTGGAAAAACATTCATTGTTGAAGATATATGTCCGGATGCTAGATAAGATTTATTCATGTTTTATTGAGATACGCCCTGATCTATCTTTTTCTTTTATTTAGAACCCCTTTTTATTAAGAATAGTTTGATTAATAAGTCATTGCTTGCATTGCTTATTACCAACAAAGGCCCCTTGAATATTACAGATGCATGGACCAATTGAGTGACACTAGACAGTTGAGAACCAACTACCAAGACCTTGGGAGTTAGGCTACTATATGTTGTCTTTCTTTTTCAGGAGAAATAGAATAGAAATATTATGTTTAAACATTGTTTGTGTCATTTTCACCATCAACAATAAGGTGTCAAGGTGAAACACAATTTTGGAAACCAAAGAAGAACCTAACAAGGTTCTATAAACTAAGGAATGATCCAAAATTTCAAAGACAAGGTAATGTTGCAATGGTTTACATAGTTTTAGTAAATTATTAAAACTTATAAGGAAGTTAAGGTAGCACAACTTCCTACACTAATCTTGAGAGGAGGAGGATGTAAAAATTTATATATATTTTCAATAGTTACCTAAACTTAAACATAAATATCATACATACCACAACACAATGATTTACATGGGGAAACCCTTTTGGAAAAAAAACCCACACTCCAAAATTCACCCAATATATTATTCAAAAATCACAAAGATTACAATATAATTATAGAGCAAGATTCTCACAAGAGTATCACCAACAAGAGATATAGAGGCAATACAATCGCTATTAGATTCTTAGAGTACATCACAATACATAGTCATAATACAATGCTCTCATAAAATATGGTTTCCTTCTAGGGCAAGTCAAGCTAATAAAATATTGATCATTAGATCTAAGATCTAATGATGAATGGTCTAAATTTAAAATAATGTAAAATAACCCCCCCTCGTCCACCCTCATCTACAAGGATATCATCATCTACATATCCATCTTGGTTTGCAAGGTCATCATCATCATCATGAATATCAAAAGGATTCATGAATTTATTTTGATTATGTTGAATTTTCAAATATTTTTACTCAAATTTGTACAAGTTTAGCATAAACAAGAAGACAAATAAGACACAAGAACATGTTCTAGTTAATCATGTAGTGTTGGCTATGGATCCTAATCTTATTGGTTAATATTTATAGTGTAGGGGTTGAAAGAGGGATACCACCCCTCTGAGGGCCACATTACCTGATGAGGGTTTGGGGGTAGCACCCTCAAAAGCCACATATTATATATAATTATTCATTATAAATATAGATAATTCATCATTAGGTCACAAATTTCATAGTAGAGATTATCTTGGTTTTCTTTCCTTATAAGGAAAACCCATTTTATGATGGCATTATATTATGATTTAGTATTGTATTGTATTGTATTATGAGGAGACTATGATGGAGAGAAGAGGAAGTTACATTGGATGTGTTGTAGGTTGTATCCATCCATATTTTTGGATATAAGAAAAGAAGGAATGGTCATTTCTCTATGGACATAGCCCATATAAGGTGAACCATATAGATTTATGTCTATGTTTTATGTTATTTTTGTATTTTACTTTTGCATTCATTTTATTGTATATTTCTATGTGATCCTATTCCTATCAAATGATACCAAATTCATACATTTATTTTGGATAAAAAAAATCGAAAGGAGGGTTTCTTGGTTCAAGTGGTAGAAATGGAAAAATAAGGAAATTTTAGGGTTGATAATTTCAATTGTCAAAACTATCAATCATGAAAAATGCAAACAAAGGACTATCTATATCAGAAGGATCTTTTCTTACAATTGGGTGGAAAATAAAATAATCTAACAAATATAATAGATCAAGAATGGGATATTCTTGATAATAAGGCACTAGGAACAATATGATTGTGCCTAATAGAGTCAATAGATTTCAATATACCAAAAAAACAATAGTGGATTTGGTGTCAACATTGGCTAAATTATATGAAAATTCCTTAGCTTCAAACAAGGTATTTCTTATGAAACATTTATTTAATATGAAAATTTTAGAAGGTGGGTAGCTAATCATTTAAATAAGTTTAACATGGTCACCAGTCAGGTAATTTTTGTAAATGTGACCTTTGATGATGAGGTTATGTTGGAAAAACAAGAAGATATAACTAAGAGGTGAATTAGTTGTCACAAAATTTACAACTTTAATCAAACTATTAACCTTTAATTCCAGATCTGATGATTAACAGTGAAAGAAAGAAGTACACAACACATCAAAACACATAACACCAATATTTTTGCATGGAAACCTTGTTATGGGAGAAAACCATGGTGGAGGTTAATCCACAATTATACCCTATTAAAAGTATAATGAAAAATGAATAAGGAATGCACTTGCATTCAAGCACACTGCCTAGAGATCACTACTCGAAGAAAATACAATCAGATTAAAACCATCTGAGTGGAATGAACTAAGAAAATAGCTTCTACAAAAGCTTGATGATAGTTCTAGTTAGGCATATACACTCTACTCAATCTTCTTTCATACTCTGCTCTGCTCTTGAATGATTTATCTTTATTCACACATACACACCAAGCACACACACTACACTCTCTACTCACACTGCTCACTTCTTTTCATACCAAAAAACAAACTTTCTTATATATCCACTACACGGATTTACATCAACAACTCTGTTAGCCACAAATAATAGATGAATTATAACTTTCAGACTCAATACATGAATAAATATTTATGTGCACCAACACAAGTCAGTTACAATAAAGATAGGACCCAAACCAACATGCTCAAATATGCCAAAAAAGAAGAAATTAATCCATAAGGATGCACAACATGCTACTACCATCATGTCATCTAAGAACATGAAAACCCAAACATGCATCAGAAAAATCTTCAATTGCGATCACACCAAATAGCATGGACATACAACAAAGATAGAACATTATCTAGAATCATCCATGAACATCATAGGAACATACAAAATAGCTGGAATTACCAGAATTCCAACTTCCTCTTCTAAGAACAACTGCTACAGTACCATCATGACTATAGGAACACCAAGACACTTTATGTGCACAAATCTTGGTGTGTACCATTGAGACTTTTGAACAACATACTAGATAGGTTCAGCAATAAAGCCATTAGTGTGCAACACTTGAATATCAATGTACATTAAATTTCACCATTCTGACCTTCATAGCTTCACTGGCTTCTAGAAGATATATTTTTTACAATTTTATCAATCTCCTCGACATATACAACCTTAAGCATTATTAATACTAATAGTGTTGAAATCAATGATAACCACATATCAGCAACATAACCATAACATCCAACAATCTCCCCCTTTGGCATTGATGGCAACCCATGATGTGAAAAAGAATACCATCAACCCAAACTAACTCTTCCATCTTCTCCCTTGGCTCTAATTTCACTTCTCCCCTTTTGTTCCACAAAGGTTCTTCACATTACACTTCTCTCCTATTGCACTTTTTTTTTCACATTACACTTCTCTCCCCCTTTGACATCAATGGAAAAGGTTCACATGCTTTGAACCACATATTTTTAAAACATATGACTATTCCCCCTGAGTAGCAGTCACAACATCAATCCGGAATAAGATATAGAAATGAATTCATGGACTAATGCAAACACCTACATCATCAGCTTTGATCAGGAGGGGAAATCACCCCTAACTTTCCTCTGAGGTACTCAAAAGTATCCTTAGGCAATGGCTTAGTGAAAATATCTATAATTTTCTCTTTAGTAGGTACATATTCTAGTTTGACTTCTCTGTCATTCACTTTGTCTTTCAAGAAGTGATACTTGATGGAGATATGCTGTGTCTTTGAATGCATCATTGGATTCTTGGAAATTTTTATGGTGCTTGAATTGTCATAGAAGATGGTAATATGCTCTTCATACTCAATCTTGACATCACTTAGCATCTGCTTCATCCACATTACTTGAGTACAATTGTTAGCAACAAAAATGTATTTTTATTTGGTAGTAGATAAGGAAACCGAGTTATGATTTTTGCTTAACCAAGACACCAGCTTCTTCCCAAGGAAGAACACACCACCACTTGTAATTTTTATATCATTTACATCACCTACCCAATCCGCATCAATATAAGCATTCATAATAAGATCATCATATTTTGGATACCATAATCCAAAATCAACTGTTCCTTTCAGGTATCTAAAAATCCTTTTTATAAAAGTTACATGTGATTCCCTTGGATTTTCTTGAAATCTAGCAACCATGCACACAACATTCATTATATTTGGCCTTGTCTAAGTCAAGTAGAGCAACTCACCAATCATTGATCTATACCTTGTTTGATTTGCTTTAGGAGATTCATCATTCTATGTGAGTTTACATCCAGTCACCATAGGTGTAACAACAAGATTTTCTTCTTCCATGCCAAAATTTTTCAGTAACTCTTTTACATATTTGGACTGAGATATAAAGATCCCATCTTCTAACTAAGTTATTTTCAATCCCAAAAAGAATTTTAGCTCTCCTATGATTGAAATTTCAAATTCACTTTTCATTTCATCAGCATACTTCATACACAAATCATCATCTCCTTCAAAGATAATATCATCAAAAAAGACTTCGATGATCAATTCTTTGTTCTCATCCAACTTGAAATACAAATTGTTATCAACAGTACCTTTACTGAATCCAAGCTTCAATAAATATTTATCCAATCTAGCATACCAAGCTCTAGGAGCTTGCTTAAGTCCATAAAAAGCTTTCTTCAATTGACACACCATATCCTTTTAATCAACCAATTGAAATCCATCTGGTTGTTCAACATAAACTTCTTCTTCTAGTTCACCATTCAAAAATATTGACTTTACATCCATCTAATAAACTTTGTAATTCTTGAAAGCAACATAAGCAAGAAATAATCTCACAGCTTTTATTCTAGCAACAAGGGAAAAAGTTTCATCAAAATCAATACCTTCCATTTGCGAATATCCTTTGCTAACCAATCTTGCTTTATTTTTTACTACTTCACCTTGCTCATTAAGTTTATTCTGAAACACCCATTTGGTTCCAATCACATTCTTGTCTTTAGGTCTAGGAATAAGTTCCCATGTCTCATTTTTCTATATCTACATCAGTTCTTCTTTCATGGATTCCATCCAATATTCATCCTTGCATACTTCATTGATATTATTACGCTCAGCTTTAGAAATCAAACAATATTCTTCTAGAATTCTCCTTCTAGTTTGTACACCTTTACTCTTATCACCAATGATCTAACTATCAAAATGATTTCTCTTTACATACTTTGGATTTTTAGTATCTTCTTTGACTTTTGTTTGTTTTGCTCTTCCTTCAACATTTTCATTTTTTTCTGCTTCTTGATTTCCTTGGTTCATCGAAACAATTTGCAATTGATTATGTGTCTGAATATTTTATCCATTATTAGAATTTTCATGATTATCATCTGAATCATATCCATTATATCTGGATGGTCTCTCAATATCTTCATCAACTTTGACATTAGCACTTTCAAAAATTTTCTTCAACCTTTTATTAAAACACCGGTAAGCTTTACTCTCAGTAGAGTAACCTAGGAAGATTCCTTCATCACTTCTAGCATCAAACTTGCCTATATCATCATCTCTCTTGATGTAGCATTTTCTTCCAAATTTTTTGAAATACTTCACAGTAGGCTTATAAAAAAACCATATCTCAAAAGGAGTCTTACTATAATTATTGTTGATATTTACCTAGTTGATAGTGTACACAACAGTGCTTACTGCTTCTCTCCAATAGAAATAAGGAACATTTACTTCCAACATCATGGTTCTAGCAATGTCTAGAACTGCTATGTTCTTTCTTTCAACAACTCCATTCTATTGAGGTGTCTGGGGAGTAGATAACTGTCTTTGAATTCCTTGGAAGTGAATTATCCACCTATGTCTGATCTCAAACATTTAACCTTCAGACCTATCTCATTCTCTGCCATAACTTTGAAACTTTTGAACTTATCTAATGCTTCATGTTTTTATTTTAGGAAGGCAACCCATATCATTCTTGAATAATCATCAATAAGAAACATAAAGTACCTTTCACCTTGTAGACTTCTAATTCTGGAGGGACCACATAGATCAGTATGTACCAATTCCAATATTCCTTTAGATTTGTACTATTTTCTCTTAAAATAATTTCTAGTTTGCTTTCGCATCTGACATTCCTTGCACACAGTGTTAGTAGGATTCACTATCTTAGGAAGATATATGACCGCTTGAGAAGAACTTATCTTTACAATATTATCAAAGTTCACATGACACAACCACCTATGCCATAACCAACTTACATCAATTTGAGAAATCAAGCAACTTTCACTAGCAGTACTCAACTGAAAGATATTACCTTTTGTCTTTGTACCTGAGGCGATTACTTTGCATGTGTTTCCTAGTATCCTACACTTACCATCCTTGAATTGTAGATTGTATCCCTTGTCTACCATCTATCCAACACTCAAAAAATTATGCATTAAGCCTTCTACATAAAGAACATTATCAGTATTATGCTTACCACCAAAAGAAATAGTGCCTCTACCACGAATCACACCAGAAGTGTTGTCTCCAAATATTACAATGCCACCATTGTAATTATCCAAGCTAGAAAAATTATTTTTGTCACTAGTCATGTGATGTGAACATCCGTTGTCAATCACCCATTCATCCTTTTCTTCAACTTTGGTTGCAAGAGCTTTCTCAACATTCACATTACTAGCAGATTCAGTGGACACTTGACTATTCTCTTTGATAGCAATAAATACCCATCCATCTTCATTTCTAGTTTCTTTATCAGATTCATCATTAGTAACACCTTCTTCAACATAATACCATTTCCTATGAAATCTAGTGTCTTCAGGCTTGTACTTAGAAGTTATTTTAGGACACCTTGATGCAAAATGACCTATTTTACTACAAGAAAAACATTTAATAGGTAGCTTTCCTTTGTACTTACCATGGCCTCTAGATTCTCTTCTTACAATTAGTGCTTCCAGCTCTTCACGCTCTCTTTCTTCCTCTTCAATATTTTTCATCTCATCTTCATACTTAAATGTCTTCTTGGAGCTTTCTCCTATATCATATTTCTTTTTCCCAGCTATAATGGCTTTAAATGCAGACTCTACTATAGGAATAGATTCACCAAATTCGCTCAACTCAAAGGTTGGAAGTTTTCCAATTGGCATTTCCTTTGTTATTTTAGTTACTGACCTGAGTTCATCAATAGCATGAGCTCTCAATTTGTAGGAAGGAGGCACAGATCTTAGTATCTTATAAAAAATTTATTCATCATCCTAGACACCACCGATACATCTAATGCTCATCACCAGTTCATTTATCTTTTGATAGAAAGAGTAGATGTTCTCATCTTCGCTCATCTTCATGTCCTCCCATTTTCCTTTTAGACTTTGTAGCTTAGAAATTTTTACAAGTGGATCTCCTTCATACAATAACTCCAGCTTTGTCTAGATCTCATGTTCAGTCTTCATACCCATCACATTTGACATTTCAAAATCTGTCAAGGCACTCACCAATACTTCAATAGCTCTTGTATTAATTTCAGCTTCTTTGATCTCATTAGCAGTAGAGGGACCATTCCGAGGAACATTATATGTATCTTTTGTAATCTTCCAAAAGGGTTTGCCAATGCACTTCAAATGACATTCCATTCCGAATTTCCACATGGTGTAGTTTGTACCATCAAATCTCAGACTATCCTTCTTGTAAGATGCCATCGCAGATCACCTCAAGTTGTTGAGCTTCACCTTCAGAGAAACCAGCTCTAATACCAATTGTTGGAAAAATAAGAAGATACAATTGAGAGGGGGCTAAATCATTTGTCATAGAATTTACAACTTAATCAAACTATTAACCTTTAATTCCAGATCTGATGATTAATAGTGAAAGAAAGAAGTACACAACACATCAGAAACACATAACACCAATATTTTTGCATGGAAACCTTGTTAAGGGAGAAAACCATGGTGGTGGTTAATCCACAATTATACCCTATTAAAAGTATAATGAAAAATGAATAAGGAATTCACTTGCATTCAGGCACACTACCTAGAGATCATTGCTCAAATAAAATACAATTAGATTAAAACCATCTGAGTGGAATGAACTAAGAAAATAGCTTCTACAAAAGCTTGATGATAGTTCTTGTTAGGCACATACACTCTGCCTAATCTTCTTTCATACTCTGCCCTGCTCTTGAATGATTTATCTTTATTCACACATGTGTTTCACACATACACACCAAGCACATGCACTACACTCTCTACTCACACTGATCACTTATTTTCATACCACAAAACAACCTTTCTTATATATCCGCTACACAGATTTACATCAACAACTATGTCGGCCACAAATAATAGATGAATTACAATTTTCAGCCTCAATACATGAATAAATATTTATGCGCACCAACACAAGTTGGTTAAAACAAAGATAGGACCCAAATCAACATCCTTGGATATGCAAAACAACAAGAAATTAATCCATAAGGATGCACAACACACTACTACCATCATGTCAGCCAAGAACATGAAAACCCGAACATGCATCAGAAAAATATTCGATTGCAATCACACCAAATAGCACAAACATACAATAGAGATAGAACATGATCTAGAATCATCCACAAACATCACATGAATATACACAATAATTAGAATTACCAGAATTCCAACTTCCTCTTCTAAGAACAACTGATACAGTACCAGAATGACTGTAGGAACACCAGAACACTTTACTTGCACAAATCTTGATGTGTACCACTGAGACTTCTAGACAACATACTAGATAGGTTCAGCAATAAACCCATTAGTGCGAAACACCTGAATATCAATGTACACAACATTTCACCATTTTGACCTTCACAAATTCACTGGCTTCCAGAAGATATATTTATTACAATTTTCTCAATCTCCTCGACACATACAACCTTAAGCAACATTAATACTAATAGTGTTGACATCAATGAAAACCACATATTAGCAACACAACCACAACATCCAACAGGTTAGGTATATCTTTATTTTTTGATCATTCCCAAAAAGTTGGAATAGCTTGGTCATGATTGTGAGTAATTATGTTTTTTGGTCAAGCACTTTAAAGTATGATGATGTTGGTGGTGTTATCCTTGGTAAGGAAATGCAATCAAAAAGCATAGGTGAGACATTAGGAAATGCTTTGATTGTTGATAACAAGGGAAAATATATGGAGAAGGAAAGAGCCTAAGAAATCATGGGAAGTCTATGAAGGGTAGATCCAAATCCAAACGAAGGTTAGAAAGGGCACTTGAAGAAATAATGTTGGTCTTGAAAAGAAAAACAAGGAGATGGACAATAAGAAAATTTAGAAAGTGATGTATTGCAAGATTATTTGATCATTTCATTATATAATATTACTAATTCTTGGGTATTAGACTTAAGGGCTCTATTTCATGCCACACCCCATAAGAAATATTTTTTAGATTATGTTCAAGGTGATTTTGTATTGGTTTATTTGGGTGATGATGAACCATGTAAAATTGTTAGAAAGGGTGAGATACAAATAAAATTACCAGATTGAAACTATGGTTGCTAAAAGAGGTGAGGCATGTTCATGATTGAGAAAAAATATAATTTCAATAAGACAACTATAAATTGAAGGTTCTGTAGTTACATTTATAGAGAATTCATGGAAGGTCACTAAATGAGCATTGATACTAGAAAAATTAGAAAATATAGGTACATTGTGTTCATGTATTAGTAATTTTGATTCATCCATTGCCTTAACTTCTAAAAGAATAGATACAACATTGTGGCAAAAAATGATTGGACACATGAGTGAGAAATGGATGAGGATTCTCTACTCAAATAAATTTTTTCTAATTTTGAAGTAGGCTGATTTGGATTTTTGTGAAAACTATGTTTATGGAAAATAAAAGAGTGCCATATTTCTTAGAGTTGGGAAGGAAAAGAAGAGTGAAAATTTGGATCTTGTTTATTTAGATGTGCGGGGACTAGATCACATATCATCTCTTGGTGGCTCTTATTGTTATGATAATTTTATTAATTATGTAACTAGATAAATGGGTTTATTTCATTTAAATAAAATATGATCTGTTTGATACTTTTAAGAAATGAGAATCTTTGGGTGAGAATGAGAAGGGAAATAATTTGAAGTGTTTAAATTCAAATATTAGAGGTGAATATTGTAGGATGGAATTTGATAGTTACTATTCATAACATGGGATTCATAGACAAAAGACGGTTCTAGGAACATCACAAGAAAATGGTGTGTCAAAAAAGGCGAATAGGACAATCGTGGAGCACACAAGGAGTATGAGATTTCATGTAGGATTACCATTATAGTTATTGGTAAATGTTGTGAATACTTTTTTTACTTAATAGATAGAGGGCCTTCAAGTTCCCTAGATGGTGGTATTCTAGAAGAGACATGGAAAGGTAAAAAGGTAAAGTACTCATTTTTGAAAACTTTCAGTAGTGAAGCATTTGTCCATATTGATATAGAGAATAGAAAAAATCTTGATGCTAAATCCAAGAAGTGTACTTTTATTGCATATGTAGTTAATGATTTTGGTTATCGATTATAGGATTATGAAAATAAAATAATGATTAGGAGTAAAGATGTGATATTTAATAAGAAGGTCATGTACAAGGATCAATTGTGTGGAAAGAACAAGAAAAGGAAAAAAATAGTATAATTGCTTGATGAAATCCCAAAATATGTAGTTCAAAAGGTACCATAAAATAAAAATATTCAACCAAAATAACAAAATGTACCTCAAAATATTGAACAAAGATCTACTAGGATAATTAGACCCTAATAAATGATACTCTCATTCATTATATTATGCATTGTTGACTAATTTTGGTGAACCAAGAACTTATGAAGAAGTTATATAGGTAGAAACTAGAAAGAAGTGGGAGTAAGGAATTAAAGAGAATATGGAATCTTTGTTATAGAACTAGACTTGGGACTTGGTTGAGTTTCTTGAAGGTAAAATATAATGTAGAACAAATGGGTTAAAGGATGAAGGAATAATTTGGAGGAAAAAGGAGGAACAAAGGAAAACTTGTAAGGATTTTTACACAAAAAAGATATATGCTTTGATGAAATATGAGAGGGGAGACCATATTTGGTGCACCCTAACTTTTGAGGTCCACGTGGAGTGCCATGTGGACAAAAAAAGTAAAAAAAATCCCACCACATCACCCTACCACTTGTCCATTTACCAATTTTTTTTGTAAATTTCAAGCACCCTGCCACCTATCATGCACCGATTCATCCACAGTGTTCCTTACGAGCCCATTTTGGGGTCCACCTAATAGTGGAGCGGTTCCACCTCCTTCGATAGCACAAAGAATCATGTGTTGGATCAGATAGATGTGTGGCTTCTGACCACTTCGCCACCCCAAAAGTCTATTTGAGTGCATTAATCACTCGCCACCCCCTTCATTACCTCCATTGAAAAAATTTCCTTATGCATCCCTCTGTAGTTACTAGACTTGACAAGCGTGTAATTTAGAGACCAAGTTTCATTCAATGCTCCAAATTTTCACATATCCCACTCATTGTCATTCCTTTTTTTTGTGTTTATTCTGGAGTGTTCATTTGGTTACACACCCATATTGGTTTAGCTCTCCATGATTCATTGTTCGACTCTACATGCTTCATTGTTCAACTCTGCACTCTCAAAAACTCCCTTTCTCTTTCAAGTGAGGTTTTTAACCTCACTAGGCCTGTACCATTTTATTTCATTTCAATGGTATTTTTCCATGCACTTATATCATTATGTTCTTTGTTGCACAAACTTTTACTATACAAATTTATCTTTAAAAAAGATTGATACTATGTAATATGGGGAGGGTTTCATTGGATTTCATTTCTTCTATAGTATTCCATGCACTTCTAACCTTTTGTTCTTGATTGCACAAAATTTTACTCTACATTTTACTTTTAATATTTCTTGCTACTACAAAATATAAAAAGGGTTCCATTGTTTTGACTTCAAATATGATAAGGGCTTCATTGGTTTGACATATATATTTCATTGTTACAATGAAATATGGAAAGGGCTTGACTAGTTCTCACTTCTTGGTTTTTCTTCCATGCACTTCTATTCATGTGTTCATCATTGCACAAAATTCAACTCTACAATTTTCTTTTAATATTTGTTTGTTATTTTGAAATATGAGAATGGTTTCAATGGTTTTCATTTCAAATATATTCTACCATGCACTTGTATTATTGTGTTCTTCACTGCACAATAATGCACAATAATTCACTCTACAAATTCATTTTTGTATTTCATTGTTACAATAAAATATTGAAAGGGTTTGACTAGTTCTCACTTCGACAGTTTTCTACCATGCACTTCTACTCACGTGTTCGTCATTGCACAAAATTTAACTCTTCAATTTTCTTATAATATTTGTTTTTTATATCGAATATGAAGATGGTTTCACTGGTTTTCATTTTGAAGATATTCTACCATGCACTTGCATTATTGTGTTCTTCATTGCACAATAATTCACTCTACAAATTCCTTTTTATATTTAACTATTACTGTAAAATATGGAAAGGGTTTGCTTCCATGAACTTCTATTCATGTGTTTGTCATTGCACAAAATTTATCTCTACAATTTGATTTTAATATTTGTTTGTTACTCTGAAATATGAAAATGGTTTCACTGGTTTTCATTTTGAAGATATTCTTCCCTGCAATTGTATTATTTTGTTCTTCGTTGCACAATAATTCACTCTACAATTTTCTTTTGTTATCCTTGAATTCAATTGGGCATAATTCATGGGATGACCCCTACAAAACTTATTTTTTATAGCCCATGCACTCTAATCACACAAAATGAGGTGAATCGCATTGGTCCTCATGCATGGTTCCCTAGCCTCAAAACATCATTATGAGCATTAACCTTTGTCGGTTCATTGAAATTAGCATTTTAAACCAAGTTAAGAAAATTTAGTTTTCAGTGTTAGAAATTTTTAAACTCCTACATGAGTGCTAAATTTTAGTGCCCCTGCAATTCATATGCAAAAGATAAAAAGTGCAAGGTCATTGAAAATCAGTGACCCTTCATATTGTTTACCAAATTTTAAGGTTGCATTAGCGTTAAAATTTCCAGACCTTTTGAACTGGAGTTCACATGAGTTGCCATTTAATGAACATTTTAAATGTGCTTGGGTTGCTTTAAATCGATTTTGTTTGGTTTTATTTTTATTTATTTTTCATATGGGTTTTAAGTTTAGTTTTTTTTTCCATTATAAATTAGTCATTTTTTAGGGTTCGTATGAGATGTATTTGTATGTACATACTTATAAGCTTCATATTTATTGTTCTAACCCTAGTTCTATTTTTTCTTGTTATCTATGATTTTAATTCACTCTTTAGGGTTTTTAGTTCTCATTCTACCTTTTTTTTTCAAACCAGAATTATGTAGATCTTCCCCATCAATCTTGTTTGTAATAGCGATGAAAATATCCATCAGAACATAAGAATTTTGACCCCAAGTATGTAATGGTGGTGTTTTTCTTTGCCTTTACATATGAAATAATCAAGTGTTAATGTATGGTCGGGGTTTTAGCCTGACACTTCATGTAATGCTTTCCTTTACTTTCAATGGTAGTTAAATTCACAACCATTGCAAATTAAACTCGACCATCCAATCTGATAGCGGTGAATTTTTCTGCTACTGCATGAGTCCATGTTGCAAGAGCTACAGTCAGTGAATTTCACCGACCCAACATCAGATATAATTTTTACCATTGCTCACATGTAAGGTCATAGAAAAATAGCGACCCTGTATTCAGTTGAACTACCATGTGTAAAGTCATGTAATTTCCTTGACTTTGCATAAACAAAGTTTCTTCCACTTGTAAAGTTGGTAAATTTCTATGACTTTGCAAATTTTGTTGTAAAGATCAAATTCACATGAAAAAGCACCAAATTTTAGCATAGTTGCATGAATGAATCCATTTCCACCTACAAAGGTGCTGAAATTCAGTGACCTAGCATCATTTTGCAAAATTTTCCTAACACTGGGAATTTTTTCACCTTGCATTCCACTTGCCAATTTTCTTGCTTTCGCTCCATTTTTTCCATCATTTCACTCAAACCATCCAATCCCATGTAATAGCTCAAAATTTCCTCACCTTTATATCCATCCAACATGCAATATCTCAAAAATTTTGAGCCATTACATCTGAAGTATAATATCCCATGCAAGAGCTCAATTTTTCTCCACTTTGCATCTGAATTTCCAAAGCATATTCAATCACTCAGAATTTTCCCACCAATTCATAAGACCCTATATTTTCTCTAACACTAGAAAATATGAATTTTTTCAGCTACTCTTGTATGTCATTCAGATCTTTTGTGTTTGGATTCTTGAGTAGTTTTGATTGATTTCTTTCCTATCATCGAGAAAGAAAGCCATGAAATAGAACCAAAAAGTTCTTCCCACCAATTTAGTTATCTAGGAATATACATCCATGGTTTAGACGTAGAAGGAATTTGAAGATGAAGCTTTCTTAGTAGCTTCAATGGATAAAATGATGGATATTTAGTTGACTCTGGATAATTTGAAATTTGTTCTTGAAAGGCATCGAAAAGTGTGCAACACTATCAAGGGCTCAATCACATGAGTTCTTTCCATCTCCAAAAATACCACAAGTCCCAATGATAAAGAATTTCAAGAAAACCTGAAGAAATATGAAGACTTATTGGAGAAGGATGGTGGAGAAAGTTGAACATGCCTTGATTTTCACTTAGTTTATTTTTTACTATCTTTCATGATTTTTGTAATTAGTTCAAGACAATTTACGTGTCTTTTTTAGAATTGTATATACATTTAAAAATAGAGAAGTCCACGAATAATTTTGGACTCCAATGTTGAATAAGTCAAAGTAGTCATTTCTTTCCTAGATTAGCTATTTTTCTCTCCTCTATAAATATGAGAGAGCTCATTTGTAATTGGTACCTTTTAATCTTATGCAATGAAGTGTTGCCCAAATTGTGACTCAAATTTTAAAATTTGTGTTCAAATTGTAAGATCAAATTCAATTAATAAAATAAGGTAAATTTTGATTTCAACCTTTGTTTTGAAATAGGTTTGTATGAGCAAGAATGTTCTTATGTCATTCTTGTTGATTTCTCTTATTGTCAATTGGATGAGTAGCAATGATTTCTTTTGATTGGAAGGATGTTCATGATAGGTTATATGAACTTTGAGTTATATTGATTACTTGAAATTTGGTGATGTAAATGTTTCTTAGTGAAGATTATCAAGACTTTGAGCTTGGATTTATTCACTTTGTGTGCAAATCTCCTAGTGGAGTAGGTTGATAGACTTTGTGCTATAACATGCATCAGTTGTTACTACAAAATTATTATAGAAGGTAGTAAGAAGACTTTGGGCATTTGTGTGTCTTCTAGTTACTTATAATATAGTTATACTAGTACTCATTGATTACTCTTACGTTTAATCAAGAATAATGGTGATTACTACTTAGGTAGATATTTAGAGGTGTCGAGCATTGCAAAATATTATCATGGCACATTGTAAACATATTTTCTAAAAGAAGAGAAAATGGTGAATGTAACACACCCCACATGGTTAAAGTTAGTGTAAATACTTTTATCTTAGCATAGTTTAATCTTCATTCCAATAAGCAGTAAGAATGGATCCTCCCACTTTAGAGAGGAGAGAACATTGTCATCATAGTTGTGGTTGAAATCCCTATTTTGTAATTTGTAAAGGGATTACAAAAAATTCACCCAATAGTTTTTTGGTGAATCAACTGGGGATACGAGCATGCAACCAAAGCCTCATGATTTTAGTTGAAGTAGAAAAGTATTCCAATGTCTTGTTACAAGTTTTTGAATATATTTTATTATTGATTTTCATTTTTTTCAAAGACTACATTTTGACATACAAAATATATACTCGTAATCAAAGGGCACATGGTCAAGTTGATCCTTTTTTCGAGTTGTTACAACACCATAATATTATTCCTTCTCCTCTGTGGACATGGTCACCATTACAACATACAATAATTTATCCTCCTCAAAGAATTTGATCATCACTTCCAAGAGAAGCTTCTAATTTTTAGAAAGTTTTACCTATCACCCTAATTCAAGTGGTTGTTGTTAAAGGCGCTATGGCAACTCAACTGCCACTAGGTCCTTGGGGTAACACCTTTGGACCTTTAAATTTGGTAGCCCCTTTACATGAACTTCCTCATTTTTCATGCAAGAACATCCCCAAATTCTATGGTGATGGTAAGCAACACCCTGACGAACATATTGCTACTTTTTATATTGTATGTGGTGTTCTTGGTGTTGAAAATGAGGATGCTTTTGTAAGGTTATTCACTAAGACCTTACAATGAGTAGTAGTAGAATGGTTTTACACTCTTGCTCTTGGTAGTATTACAAATTGGGCTACTCTTTGTACCAAATTTGAAGAATGTTTCAAGCCTACAAAAGATGCACATGCCTTGTTGGCACAACTTACAACTATGAGAAAAGAAGCACACAAACCCATGCGTGATTTCATGGAAAAATTTAATAAGTTGGTAACAAGGATTCCAATTGAGGCTAAGCCAAAACCTCATAATCTCAAATGTTTCTTCATTAACACACAACTAACAAAGTAAGTTTCTTGTTGTAGATGGCAGTTCTAGCTAATCTTGAAGTGGCTCAACAACTAGCTACTAGCTTCAAAGATGATTTGATTCCTACTAGTAAGATAAGAAAAGAATCAAACAAAAATAAAGGAAAAGCATCTTCATCTTCATCTACCAACACAAGCAACGATCTTATGGTACATAAACTAGAAAATGAATTTGTAGCATTGAAGAAACAAGTTTCTTAAGGTCCATCTAATCTTCCATACAAGGATGTTCCAAGGAGAACCTATCCCAATTCTTCCAACTATTCTAGTAATGTTTCCATAAACTAGAACAAACTTCCTACACCCTAAGGAAGACTTTCTCTTGAGGCTCCACCCACAAATGTAGCCATGGGTTATTATGAAGTTTATCAATAGGATTATTCACAACTAGAGTATCCTACTAAATAAAATACTGATCAATTCCAGGAGGAGGAAGTAGATGCGATTGAAAACTCAAATATTGGATATTTACATGTTGAAAATGAATCTGATGAAGAGGATCTTGTGACTAATGCTTATGTTGTGTTCACACATTCACAACAAAATAAACTTGATCAACCTCAAGATGATGTGATGAAATAAAAGGATAGTTCACAACAATCTATGATTGTATCCAAAAAGGGAACTCCTTTTCCAATACAAATAAAAGATACAATAGCTACAAATCAAGTTAGTACCACTCATCCTCTTGTATCTTCATCATTTCCTAAGGCCAATACTCCAAATCCAAAGACCATTGTAATAGTTTCAAAACCTACCAATGAAATTACCCCATCTTATTTGATGAGTTCTTTTCAAGCATTTGATATAATTGACCATGAAAAGAAGACTAAGATTTAGATGTATGAGGCTAAATATCTGAAAGCTAATCCTGACCAGTTTGAAAAACTTGTTAATTTTTTCAAAGATAAGGGAACCCATCCAAACCATGATTCCTCTCATGACATCCCAACTATTTCCAAGCCTATTCCTTCACAAAGAAACATGGTTTCTATTCCATCATCCATTCCTGGGAGAATAGACCTATTTTACATCTCATTGTTGGTAAATGGTTACAGGTTAAGCAATTATGTAATTCACTCTGGTGCTTTTAAAAATGTTATGCCCACCAAAGTGGCTACGTCTTTAGGTCTTAATCTTACAAAACCTTTTGGCCATTTCTTTTTGATGGAGAATAAACAAGTTCCTTTGATTAGGCAAATCAAGGATGTGGAATTTACATTTTCTGCATTCACAGAGAAGAAAATTAAGATGAATATCTTGGTATATGATGTTCTTGTGTCCTACAAAATATTTCTAGGATGTAGGAGGTGAGTTGAACATGGATATGTCTAAATCTCGAATACCTATCAAGTTTGTTATGCAAAATTTGATTCCTTAAAGGGAAGCTAAATTTTTTGTGACCAAGTCAGATGATCCAAGAGCTCAAATCCTATTTGAGTCTTGGGATATGGGTACATAATTTTTGTAGATGGATGAAGATGCTCAATCTTCAAGTAAAAATTCAAGCAATAAATAAGAAACTGATGGCTCATTCATTTCAAAGAAAGAATCATTTTCAAAAAATGAATCATCTTCAAACGATATGTCTTTTATAGATGATGAAAATACATCTAATGAAAAAGTTTCAAATTTTGAGATTGCCAGTCTAGGAGGTCCAAATTGATGGAACCCTTCCAAAAAATTTGGTCCCATTCTAATTATTCTCCAAAGTTTGGCTTGGTACTTTGTGTTGATGGTGTTTTCTGCACAACAACAACTCAAACGGAATATGATATCCTATCTCTCTTCAAAGGTAAATCTCTATTAGCAAAGAGATAACCCCAAGGTCTTTAATGTTAGGTCTTGACAATGCAGTGAAACAACTCAGAGATAATGTGAAAATACTAGTAATCACAAGGGGCCTTACAAAAAAATGCTAGATCTTCAAACTTATCAGATTTTGTAGTATGTTGATACTTAAAATTCCTAAATCTAACCCAGATTCAAAGAAATAGCAAAAGAAAAGGGCTCAAGAGAGATCCTAAGATTAAAATTACTCCTAAAATCAATCACAACAATGATGAATGCTGCAAATGAACAAATCTCCAACAAAACCAATCTCTACTTGATCAAGGACAAGCCTGCAACTACACAAAAATGGTGCAATCTTCTAAGGAAATTGAAGATTTTCAGACTATGAACATTCATCGACATACCCAGTAAATGGTGCAATGTAAACAAGAATTCACAGTTGAACTTAGCACAAAATAAGACCCAAACTAACTTTACACAACAACTTACAATCAACAAATTTCTAAAAGTATGGAATGGAGATCGATCAACATCATTGACATTTCACCATTATCATGAAAGAACTAAAAAATAACATCTGACATTGAGAATCAAGAACAAGAAACCATAAAATTTTTGAAACATAACACAATTTTTGCCAAATCAACAACCCATTTGCATTATCTTCTCCAAAATTACATAATAATTTTCAGCTCTCTCCTCTCCTACAACTACTAACTTGCAGAATCTAACTCCTAACTTAGCCAATTCTGTCTTTACAACCTCTAATAAACTATTCTCTAACCCCTTCTAACCCTTACAAATGAGAAGGCACAACCCTTTTATAGATATTACATTTTTAAATCAAGGGCTAGGATTAAATCAATCCAATGGCTGCAATTAATCCTCAAGAAACCCTAAGAATTTACATTAGGTTTTTAAAAAATTTGTACATCATCATCCAATAGCATAAATTTTGTTACAGCGAGGAGCAATAAGAAATCAACAATCTACCACCTCAATCTTGATAAAAATTTTGATTCGAGAATAAAAATAGCATCACATGGCACTCCATGTTTGAAACATATCTTCCAGCTGTAGATAGGCTATGACACAAATTCATAGGAAGATGCATATTAAATATTTAATATTCAGTCATAATCTTTTCTGGATTTTCTTCCTGGCACAAATCCATATGCAAGTCCCATTTCCTAAAAAAAATATATATATATAATCATTAATAACTCACATGTGAAAATCCAAACCATAAAACATTAAAATTAAACATAAATAAACCCCTAGAAAATTCAACTCCGTCATAAAATTTTGAAAATTTAACTCTATTAATAAATTTCAGAGTTCAGGAAATTCGTGCTAGGAAGTTCAAGAAAATCCACCAGGAAGGGAAAATCCCGAAATTGACAAGGTCCGAGAAAATCTGCCAGGAAGGGAAAATCCCGAAATGATAGGAAGGTCTGGGAAAATCCTGAAATTGACAGGAGGCTGGGAAAATCTGCCAAGAACGGAAATTCCTGAAATGATAGGAAGGTCCGGGAAAATTCGCCAGGAGGGGAAAATCTTGAAATGACAGGAAGCCAGAAAAATACGCTAGGAAGGGAAAATCCCGAAGGAAGGGAAAATCCCGAAATTGATAGGAGGCCAGGAAAATTTGCCAAGAAGGGAAAATCCTGAATTCCTTACCTGGTCGAAATCTCTGAAACCCCATAACTTTTTTTCTAGAAGGAATTTTTGAAAAGTTCAAAAAGAAACTTGGCCTAATTTTTTGCACTTTGTCCATTTGTGCAAAAATATTTACACATATAATTGAAAATTCACCATTTCTAAAATCCAAGGCAGATGGAACTCTCCCAAACCCCCAAGATGCTTTAAAATACCACCCCTATCAAATCAAATCCAGACTTAATCCCAAAATATCTTCCCAAGAAGAGCAAAGCTGAAAATTGATAAAGCCAAGGCAAGGAGATGAAAAATTAAAAAAAAGAGGGTCCCTACCTCTAGTGGGGCATGTGTGCAAAACGTGCACAACAAATGGTGACTCCTACTGGGGAAATGCTCAAAAGAATTTTGATGATAAACTGGAATCAAGAACCCAAAATCTCTGGTTTCGATCCTCACATCAAGCCAACTAATAAACTAAATTTTCAAAATAAATGAACAAGCTAGCTCTTCTTGTGCTAAAAATCTACGTGTGTGCAAGTGTATAAATTTCCCTCCTTAAGCTGTTGTAAGAAACCAAGTTCAGTCATTTTAAGCTACATAAAGATTCTAACTTCAAAAGCAACCTAGATAGAGCCTCACTGCCAGTAAGGCATCCATATCCCCGATGAGGTTATCGTTGTGATTCTCCCAAACATAGCTCTACTGCCAGCCATGCATCCATAGCCCCGGTAGAGATATTCAGATCCCCCTAAAAATTTGAAATCAATTTCTTCTGATATTCAATATTTTCTATTCTTTTCTTTCTTTTCTTTTTGATATTTCTTTTTGCTTCTTCATTTCAACCTGTAAGCAATGAATCTCACACTCAGGGCTAAGAATCATAGTGGAACTGAAGTAGAACATTAGATTTTTCAGTTAACAAGACCTCGAAAGATCCTACAACAACCTCAAGATTCTTAAGATGTGTGTAAAATGTAAGATTCAAGCACATTCAGGAGCTAATTCAATCCACTGACTTGTCCACTTTAAATATTTAGCACATGTGACATTGAATAGAAGACTTCCACCGACATATCCTAGAAGGATGATTAGAGTTTGTAAAAGGAATACCAAAAACCATCCTAGATAAAATAATTGTTGTGCGAATAAGACAATCCCAATAGAAAATAGGGGAAACCAATCCGGAGAAGAAAAAAAAACCAAACCAAAACCATAATCAGAACAGAATCCAACCAAAGGCAAAGAAAAGCAATCTAAACTAAAGACATCTATCCTAGACAAAACAAAAAACAAACTAAAGCAAAAGAACAGTAGGGCAAGCTGCATTTATTCAAATCAACATTATGTACAAAGAGACTCAAAATGACTCATGATCAGACAAGGTGAGTTGAGACCCACACCTATTTTGGATTTTTAGTGCATGGACAAGCAGTAACGTGATAGTAATAGTCCTCAAGAATGCAAATTCATCCTTATATTCAGCAAAATAAACGTCAACAATGCAACATTCAAACTCAACATTCTCAAAAGGAAAATCAACAACTGAGGCAACTCATTGAAACCATGATAAATCCATATGCACGTTGTCTTCCCTAAACCTCCATAATCAAAATGATAAGCATCATAATTTTTAGCAAGGAAAGAAACAAACTAGTGTGATGCTTGTTTAGACTGAATGTTGTGTTCATTAACCTCCAATTGTGAAGAGTTGATTCCCATGTCATCAAGAGGTCCCAACTAATGGTGAAGTATCCCTCTTGCACTTAAAATATGCAACACAAAATTAGAGTCATCAATGAGCAATTCAGGGTGAAAATTAGACTGAACAAATTCAGAATTAACATCATGGAACTTTTCACCTATTTGAATATATTCATGAGGAATTAGTGATGGAATTGCATAAGCTTTGTCATGCACAACAATTTTCTCAGTGGGATGTTCATCAGGAGGCATCACAGACTGATCCTCAAGCACATTTTCACCTACAACCATGTGATCAATTATGACTGTAATATTATTGTTTTTAGCATCATTCAAGTTTTCCTATGCATTAGTATGAACCACATTATCTATCCCATCATTAATGCATAAAATCTATGAATTTTCATTGTGCATTTCATCAATAGATAGACAAAAAGCAGAATTAGATGAATAAGAAGAGTCCTTGAATTCTTTTGTTGGCATTGGTTCAAGCTTGTAACTGTAACCCTTAGGAACATCAGCTTCTTCATTAGCAACATCACCTCCTTCAATTTGTTTTATGGGTCATTTATTGGCAATCTACTGAGGCTCCTCAATTGATAGCTCAACCTCTTACAGGTCTGCCTCAACGTTTACTGCTATGCCTTTCTCAGATCCAATGCAAGTTGACTCTTCTACTAGGAATTCATCGATAGCTTGTTGAAATTATTCTATTGGAGACTCATTCTTCGTAGCTTGATGCACATCCTTTGTATAATCCGACAACCATACTTTCTCTTCCACCTCTTCTGCTAACTCTATCGATAATTCAACACTGTTGGATTTATCAGTAGGTTTCTTAGGCATATCATGTAACATAAGGATTTCATCAACATCCAATCCTTTGAATTTCTTGAATTCTTCCACCACATACTCTCCTATTTTCTCTATAGTCATGGTAGTATAATTGTCCTTAGAGCTGTCCATAAATTTATCCTTGTTGTTTTCAGCGCTTCTACCTTTATCAACATCAGATTGTCCCCCATTTTCAAAATACTAAGTAGGCAGATGATGGAATGCTTAAACCACCTCAATCGTAAACTCTTCCTCATCTAGTGAACCATTTCCATTCTCCTCATCACTTTCAAAAGATTGAACTATAGAATCTTCATTGTATGCATACTCTCTTTCACCACTTTTGTCTTGTTTTTCTTCTGGTCCATTCTCTTCGCTCCTTGGAAATGGGGCATGATCCACCACCAAGACCAATATATCATAAGGATTAGATGGTACTATCTCTTTTCCACTCAAATTTTTGTTGCTATGTTGGAATTTCTTTTGGAAAATAGACGTAGCAATATGAAATTCTTGACAATCCAATTCAGAGTGCTAATTGGTGTTATGAAGCCTACACCATTTGAATAGAGCTTCTTTTGCTAGATATACACCAGTTGGGGGATTTTCTTGATTGTTTGGCTACTCCAAATATGTTAGGACTCCTTCATTGTCAGGCCTTATATGCCAAGTCCTATTTTGATGTGGTAGCTACCTTCTATCAAATTTTGGCCCTGAGTGTTGATCTTTAAAATATTGTCCCCTATCGAGATTATGCCCCTGATCTTGATCATAATTTGAATGAGTTCCCCTTTGGATGGCCTGAGGTTGATTTTTTTGGTTCCTTAGGTAGGTGACTTCGGTGACCAACTTCTTTACTAGCTCTGTGAGTTCATCCATCCTCTCCTTGTCTGCATTGTTTGATGGAGGAGCAACACCAACTGAATTTTGCATATAAACATAATGGAACCCATGGTTCAAGGATTGGTTAAATATCTTAGAGCTTTGCAAGTAACTAGGTATATTAGCTTGTTGATGAGAGAATGCAGGTTGATTCATATTTGGATGGTAATTTGACATGGGTGGGGCTTGATTGAAGGGTTGACTTAGGTGTGAAACCAAAGGTAATTGAGGGGCTGAACTTGACATAATTGTTTGATTAGCTAATAGCAAGGGTCTAGACAAGTGTTACCTCAAATCTATACTTACTTTAACAGCCACATCATAAGCTTCAAGTAGGCTAATAGGAGGGTTTGCTCTCCATTTCACAAAGGTAGATGTTAAACTATCCAAAGCCTCATAATAAACCTCCCTAGTAGAGGCATCATCTACAACATAAGGGGATTGCAGCCTAGCATAAGCCCTATGAAATCTATTATTTAAATCCCCTATTGGTTCATTCACCTCCCTCTTGACTCTAGTAAATTGTAGAAGTAACTCATTGGCACTGATTGGGATCTCAAATTTCTATAAAAATGCAGTCTCCAATTAAAGCCAAGCAGTGATAGACCCAACAGGAAGATGGTTATGCCAATAAAATGCCTCATCTCCAAGGGAATATGGGAAAATTCTACATGCAACATCCTCATGATTAATTCCCCTATCCTTGAGGGTAGTTTTAAAAATCCTAATGTGCTCTTCAACAGTACTTTTGGGATCATTAATGTGAAACTTGGAGCAGAAAAGCTCAGGATTCTTTGGCATAGCATTGTAGCTGTTGAAGGATAATGGAAATGGGTTGTTCACCAAGAAAGCAATTGGTGGAAGTTGGAATGGTAAAGGTTGATTTATGTCTGGTTGAGGCTATTGAATGGGGATGGCTTCAAAATCATATGAAGATGGACTTGATGAAGGTGAGGAAGGTGAAGATGATGGAAGTGGTTGGGTAGATGATGATTCTCCCTTTCTTCTATTCCTTCTTGACCTAGTAGGAGCTTGGAATTCTTGAAACTCTTCTTCTCTTGGTGTAGATCTGGTTCTTCTTCTAAATCTCTCAGGAGAAATGACAAACATAAATTGATCTAGCTTGTTTATTCAGGCCCTTCCTTCTAGCACCAATCTGTTGATGGTGTTTTCTGCACAGCAACAACTCAAATAGAATATGATATCCTATCTCTCTTGAAAGGTAAATCTCTATTAGAAAAGAGATAACCCCAAGGTATCTAATGTCAGGTCTTGACAATGCAGTGAAACAACTCAAAGATAATGTGAAAATGCTAGTAATCACAAGGGGCATTACAAAAAAATATTGGATCTTCAAACTTATCAGATTTTGCAGTATGTTGATACTTAAAATTCCTAAATGTAACCCAAATTCAAATAAATAACAAATGATAAGGGCTCAAGAGAGATCCTAATATTAAAATTACTCCTAAAATCAATCACAAAAATGATGAATGTTGCAAACAGACAGATCTCCAACAAAACCAATCTCTGCTTGATCAAGGACAAGCCTACAATTACACAGGAAATGGTGCAATCTTCTAAGGAAACTAAATATTTCAGACTATGAACATTCATCCACATACCCAGTAAATGGCGCAATGTAAACAAGAATTCACAATTGAACTTAGCACAAAATAAGGCCTAAACTAACTTTACACAACAACTTACAATCAACAAATTGCTAAAAGTATGGACCGAAGATCGATCAACATCATTAACATTTCACCATTATCATAAAAGAACTGAAAACTAACATCTAACACTGAGAATCAAGAACAAGAAACCATACAAATTTTGAAACATAACACAATGTTTGCCAAATCAACAACCCATTTGCATTATCTTCTCTAGTATTACATAATAATTTCCAGCTCTCTCCTCTCATACAAATACTGACTTGTAGAATATAACTCCTAACTTAGCCAATTCTAACTTTATAGCCTCTAATCAACTATTCTCTAACCCCTTCTAACCCTTACAAATGAAAAGGCACAACCCTTTTATAGATATTACATTTTTAAATCAAGGGCCGAGATTAAATCAATCCAATGGCTGCAATTAATCCTCAAGAAACCCTAAGAATTTACATTAGGGTTTTTTAAAATGTGGTACATCATCATCCAATAGCATAAATTCTGTTACAGTGAGGAGCAATAAGAAATCAACAATCTACCACCTCGATCTTGATAAAAATTCTGATTGGAGAATAAAAACTGCATCACATGTCACTCCATGTTTGAAACATATCTTCCAGTTGTAGATAGGCTGTGGCACAAATTCATAGGTAGGTGCATATTAAATATTTAATATTCAGTCATAATATTTTCAAGATTTTCTTCCTAACACGAATCCATATGCAAGTCCCCCTTCCTGAAAAACAAATAAATATAATCATTAATAGCTCACATATGAAAATCCAAACCATAAAACATTAAAATTAAGCATAAATAAACCCCTGGAAAATTCAACTTCATCATAAAATTTTGAAAATTTAACTCTATTAATAAATTTCGAAGTTTAGGAAATTCGCACTAGGAAGTTTGGGAAAATCCACCAAGAAGGGAAAATCCCGAAATTGACAAGAAAGTCCGAGAAAATCTACCATGAAGGGAAAATCCTAAAATGACAGGAAGGTCTAGGAAAATCCACCAGGAAGGGAAAATCTTGAAATTGACAAGAGGCCGAGAAAATCTGCTAGGAAGGGAAAATCCTGAAATGATAGGAAGGTCTGAGAAAATCCATCATGAAGGGAAAATCCCAAAATGATAGTAAGCTGAGAAAATCCGCGAGGAAGGGAAAATCCTGAAATTGACAGGAGGTCAGGAAAATTCACTAGTAAGGGAAAATCTTGAATTCCTTACCTGGTCGAAATCTTCGAAACCCCATAATTTTTTTTCTAGAATGAATTTTTGAAAAGTTCAAAAAGCAACTTGGCCTAAATTTTCACCCTTTGTCCATTGGTGAAAAAATATTACACATATCATTGAAAATTCATCTCAAAAATCCCCATTTCTAAAATCTAAGGTAAATGGAACTCTCCCAGACCCCCAAGATGCTTCAAAATACCACCCCTATCAAATCAAATCCAAACTTAATCCCAAAATATCTTCCCAAGAAGAGAAAAGCTGAAAATTGACAAAGCCAAGAAGAGGAGATGCAAAAGAAAAAAAAGAGGGTCCTTGCCTCCAGTGGGGCATGTGTGCAAAAGGTGCACAACACTTTGTTTCTGATTTTAGGTCATATTCATGTCACTATGATAGAGTTTTATATCCTTACCACTCCTCAAGATTGGCCTCTTAATTAAGAAACCTTGCTCATTTTAAAACTGCATTGACTTGCTCTCCCTGTTCCCAATCACTTAAGTTGTCACTTGTGCCATCATACTCATTGTCTTACTGGCCCCTGAGCTTGGGTTTGTCGGTTGCCTTAATTTTTCCTTGGTCTTAAAATTCTTATGATCGAAGGCTTAATTTTTAAAAGATTTGAATACTTAGCCTTCGTTGTTGAGGGTCAATAGTTTTTTGCCTAGAGATGGCCCATTTTTATGACTAACATTTGCAGCATGTGCAGAAATGATGCTTCATGATTGTTCGTCTGAAATTGAGATTTAATCCCAGCTGCTCCTCATATTCCCGTGTTGTTTTACTTCTTATTTTATTCATACAGGTTGACATGATTTGACCATGTGTCTGGTATATTGGTGGGCCCAATCTCCTCGGTGATGATGACTAGCGCTTTGCAAAGAAGATCAATGACTAAGATGTTGAAGATGTGGCCATATCTCTACTATTCCCCACATGTCCGTTTTTATTTATTTCATATTATTTTAAAGACACGGGCTAGTGAGCGATGGTCACATGGTACTATTTAAGGGTGGGACCGGTATCTCCATGGTGCAGTAGATGTTTCCCAAGGGAAATCAACAACAGAAGTTATTACACGTGTTTTCATCAAGTTTGTTCCCCGCGCTCTCGTCTGTCTACAATAGTAAGGAAAGTTGGTCACACGGGTGAGTAGGTGATGTGACACCTGCTATTTTTTTGGGACCCACTGGTCTTCATAGATGAAGGCTTGTTTAGTAAAAGATGAATTCAACAGATGATGGTTGGTGATGTGGCACAATCATGGCCAATCCTCACCATACTATAGGGGCCCTATCCAGGTCTTGTGCCTTCTAACAGGCAAGTGGGAAAGTTCCATGTGGACTTTCTTAAAGGCTCCGGTGGGCTCTAATTAAAGTTGGAATACTTCCAAATTTGGTCGAGAAGATGCTATTTTTGAACTACACTATTTTTAACCTTGATCTTTAAGGCGCATGCTTGAAATTTTGGCCATCATCTCTGACAACAAATGATACGTGTGGAAAAGGTGAAAACAAAGCATGGCCATGTACGAACCGAAATTTTCAGATTAGATCAGGATCAATCCCCGCTATTTTGATAAGAAGAAATACAAGTGAAATAATTCCTACGGGTGAGTGGGTAATTATGGCAAGAATTTTTTAATTGGTGCTATGTACAGAGTAGATGTATATCTACTTAGAGCTTTTCTAATTTAAAGGAGCATTAAAGCACAATTAAAACTTAATTGTAAGTGGTTGCATTATAATCTACCCATTTATCTATCTTTTAAAACATGATCAATGGTGAAGATTAAAAGGATCAAGGCAGATTTGTTGTCAGATCATGTGCATTGGTTTTCTTTGAAGAATTAATGGTTGGCACACTTGCATGGCTCGTTATAAGAAGGACTGATTTTCATACTTCTCATTCAAAAATTACATTAAGTTTGAGTTTGAGAGAGAAGTTGGTAGGTGTCTTCTGGTTCTTGTCGTTGGAAGGATGAGTAAGTCAGGAGAGTCTGTTAGACCAGTTTGGAGGTCTAGGAGATTGATTTTGCTAGATTTTGAGAAGAATGCCCCAAAGGATGAGGTTGACACAAATGGAGATCCTCATACACCAAAGAATAGAAGGGGATGCAGGGAATTTAAAAAGTATGGTGTTAGGAGAAACTACCGTCTGAGGAACCAAATGGTTTTAGAAGAATTAGTCAAGTTCAAAGGTAGGGAGTTGGTGGAATATGAAAAGAAGACAAAGAAAAGGTTCAAGTAACGTAAGGCTTTTTTGGGAGGATTTAATTCTTTCGATGAGTTCTCTGATAGTGCCCCAGACACTGAGGCTGACAATAACTCAGAGGGTGATTATTATCCCCTCTCCCTAGTACCATCTGATGATTTTGATCCGGTGGCGGTGACGGTTCCTCCAGTTCCACCACAAGCAAGGCATGGGCTAGTATCTTTTGAGGCTAATGACTCAAAGTTAAGACAATGCCCCATTTTTGAATTTGATGACACCATGGCCCTATTGCCAAGATTTTCCTATTCAACATTCATGCGATTTCTTGTTTCTAGTGTTGATGTGGAAGTTTTTTGGGAAAGTGTATAGGAGAGGTGCCAGACTTCCTTATGTTGGGTAGTATGCAAGTTTTTGTTGAGGCTACGAGTGGAGAATCTTCTTTGGTCAGAAAGGATGAGGATGTTGCTACTACAATGAACTCTACCTTTTGAGGAGTTGGCAGGTCTACATGTAGCAGATGTGGAATGTTGTCTTTTACTCTTCCATTTTCCTCAATGATTGGATGTAACAAACTTTGGACATCTCAAATTATAGTGCAAATTATCTCAAAATGAAATGAAATGTAAATGTAAATGTAATTGAGCCTAATGCTTGTTGCTCCCTGATTCTATAAAAGGGATTTCTAGGCTCATTATAGTGGTCAGACTTTTAAGTCTCAATAGGGTTTTGGGTGAATTCTTAGCTCAGAAAAGGCATTTTGAATTGAATATGGGTAAATAGGCTTGTAGATGGTCTTGGGAATGAAGTGATGTATGTAATAATCTTAAATTAGTTTTATATAAACTACTGATGTATAAACGTATCTTTGTTTGGAAACAAATACTCTCCTATGTATATTTCACACAAGTTATGAATGAAAATGCTAATGGTGTTATCATTTGTTTTATGGTCCTATTTGAATGTATTATTTTGTTCTTAGATTTAACTCAAAGAGTTGATTAAAATGCTTGAAGAGGGTATAAAATTTGTAAGAAATTGCTTAGGATTGGTAAGTAGTGAGTGTTTATTTTAGGCATTTTGAGTTTTCATAATCTGAAAAGAAATATGAGGGTAGTTCACCTACTTCTAAAATCATTATTTCATATATTAAAGATCATTGCATATTTGACTCTATTGCTCCAATTGATAAGACACTGGTCAGTTTATTAGAAAATCTTGCATAAAAAGTGAGGAAGTAGCACACCTAACCCTGAACTTAAAATAAGAATAATATTCATTTAAAGTCTTTTTTCAAGGAATTGTGTGTGGGATGAAAGTATTTTTAATTCATAGCAAATAATTAGTCACTCACTTAGGGGATATGCCAAATCTTCAGTAGGGCAGGATTTATTTGCATTTTACTAGGAATCAATATGTTATTAATTTGATATATTTCATGAAAGCATATTTGGAATTACCCTCCCTAGCTTAATAGAGCCAGAAGTGGAGGAGCAAGGATTACAAAATCCTAGGCTCGTTGTGGTGGCCACTAACCTTACAATTTCTTCATTACGAGAGTTGGCAACTCTCTAGAGAATTGATGGGTTGTGCTAGAAAAATCACCAACATAAATAGCGACTCCACTAGGGATACAACTTTGAATCTCTGGCTGCAGACTGTGATATCATAGACTCAAGAATTTGATGAATCTAAACATCTAGTTCATATATTGAGAATTTTAGACTTGGAGGTGGTTTTATTGCAGCAACTTTCAAGGAATTTATGTGTGACTCTGTTGTGGGAGAAGACCCAGAAATAAATTCATCTTTAAGGAGCTTCATATTTCTTAAAGTTTTGTCCTCTGTGAAGAGAGGTGGTGGCTCTGTTAAATGAACCTGATAAAAATGTGAAGAACATTTCAAATATACAAATATTTCCAGCTAGAAAGAAGAATTTCTAGCAGTTGCAACATATCTAGGTATTCTCCGTATTTTGGTTTTCAAGAAGGATAAATTTATATATGAAAACCATACCTGAAAGTCTTGAAAAAAATTTATTCCCTATTAAGTGAAAATAAGCACTAAGGGAGGGAATATTAGTGATAATTTTGCATACTTTTGTATCATTTGATTGTAGTATCTATTATGGAATGAAGTATGAAATGTCTTTGAAGAAACTTATGTATAGGATTTTAAGAAAGTTAAGAAGGAAATCTGCATTGTAAAAGTTTAATATTATGTTTGAAGTACTCTCTAATATTACAAAGCTAATATGACAAGGTTTGTAGAAGTGTAATCAAATATATCATCAACCTATTCATCCTTGTGTGCACCCAAGTGTAACAATGCATAGTGTGTAGGATTTGTCATGTAATAAAAGAAATTTCAACATTAGAAGATATAAAGCCATAAATTTTAGTGGAATTTATGGTTACCTGAATGTCATGCCATTTGAAATAAGAGATAAGATATGAAATTTTAGTGGTACAAGATGTGAATTAGTAAGTAGAAATTTTCAATAATTCAACAATGTAGTGGATGATTATGAGGTAGATCATCAGGATGTGATTATGAGGTTATTTTTTCAATCTTTGAAAGGAGATGTGAGAGATTGGTTCCTTGATTTACCAACATGTTCTGTCTACTCCTGGGATGAGTTCAAAGTAGTGTTCATGAAGAAATTTGGTGAAAGAGTCAATACTAGTTCTTTTCTCAATAAATTTATGAGCATTGAAAAAGAAGAAAATGAGTTGGTTCCAGCTTTTAATTAGAGATCTGCTAAGAGATAAGGATCCTAAAAAATTGTACCAAACCTATGAGATAGCCATGTTCATTGAAAACAACTGAAAAATATGGAATGCACAAAGGTCATTTGAATACAAGTGTTTGTTTCCCTGACACACCAAATGTTAATGAAAGTTGTAAGTCAGAAATTAAAAATGAATGCCAAAACACTTACACTCCTGTTGTTTCAGCTTGCACATCATTCCATAATGTTGATCATATAGAATCTGAAACAAATTGTCAAGAAGTTGCATGCAGTTATGATCCTATGATATTTTTTCAAGCCCTTTATTGCATTAGGAGATAAGAAAGAGAATCATTACATGATCTTTATGCAAGATTTATGGATGTTTTGTCCACAATTCTTGAATGTTATAGACCTAAAAATTCAAAATGCATTGATTTATTTTATGAATCTTATGAACTTAAGTGCTCTGCCAAAGGAATTGAAGTTAGTTAGGCTTGACCAAGTATGTGACTTCTTTTCTCTTTTTGAAAAGATTAGAGATGACCATCAAGGAGATATCATGTTTTCAACCTATGATAATAATGATTCTGCTACTCCATATGAGTCAAGTAGTGAAATGTCACATGAAGAAGAAGAGAGCAGAGCAAAAGTTAAAAATGTACCCCTTGGTGAAACAAGTGAAATGTGTGGTTTCAATTCTTTCAAAGATTCCAACACTTGTTATCCTATGGAAGACATAATACTGTGCAATCAATCTAAATTTTTTGAACATAATTGCAATAATAATGAGTTTTCTTGCTATAGTAATGATGATGACATTGAGTATGGTAAATATTCTATTGATTGTGATTATCCTCATGAGGTAGATGTTAGGTCTCAAAAACGCCAGTTGGAAAACCTCAAGAGGTTGCCAAGCTCTTGGTACATTTTAGGCTAATGAACAAGGCCAATTGATACATTTGAACCTTCTTATCTTTAGGCTCTACCAGACCTAGGTGGGTGTACCTATGCAAATGAGGCAGACTTAAACTGTGTGTTTCCTACTTAAGCAATCTATCCACAATGACAATTGAGAGTGGAAAGATGTAATCTTAATTTGGTATAAATTGTATAAGAAATATCAAGGTGAAATTTAATATGTTCAGTTAACAGATGTAAGGCTTTGAAAACAGGTTTGATAAAACTAACTAATGAAATGGGTGAGACCAGTACCTTGTTGGATGAACAAAGTCAAAGAAAGCTAGTGATGGGTGACTAATATTGGCTGCAACTCAAACTGTTTGGCACTTGAATATTTATACTTTGTATAAATGTGTAGGGATGTGTCTGGAAAAATCTTCTTATTGATCCAATCAAGATCTATTAGGTTATTGTAATCTATCTAAGAGGAGTTTAATCCTTCCTTGAAGGAACCTGTTAAAAGGGATCACACTGTGACAACAAATGTGTACTAACAAAATGAAAAATATACTTGATATATTCAGTTTTGAATAACTTAATAGTATTGTCTAGAGACAATATGGCAGTCTTCAATTATAGACTCTTCTTATTGATCCAATTGATATTTCCAAATTACTGTAATCTATTTAAAATGATTTTAATTCCTACCTAAAGAAACCAATTAAGAAAATTACATGAGAACAAAAAATGTGTCTAATGAATTTAGTATTCTGCTTGGAATAAATTCAAATAATAAGGAACACCAACTTGGAGACAGCCAAATAATTGTTTAACTTAACAAACAATTGACACCATTATTTGAGTCACTGAAATTCATAGGTTTTCATTAATTTCTCCAAAATTTCATACATGCATCATGGTCTTCACTGTATAATCTATATGATAAACATTTTAAAAGTATCTTTTGTATATCTCCTACCTAACTCCTGATTCTAATTCCTCCCTTACTGATGATATTTTCATATTACATATATACATTATATTTTTAGGGTCATGACCCTTCACACGCCCGCCTGGAATAACTCTTTATTTAATTAATTGCCTTTGGAAAATTAAAGTATTTATTCTTCATCTTTGTATCTTGGAAAAATTAATTGCAATTATAGTAGTGATCCTTCTTTTGCTAGTAACTTTATGTTTGTATTTTCACCAAATATATCCTTTGAGCCAATTATTATTCACTCCACAATTTTCACTTCTAATTAACTTCCTTGATGAGAATATTAAAATTTCACTTTACAAAATAATCAACGGTGATTATTTTTGCAAAAATATCTCATTGTCCTTCATCATTGCAAATGATCATAATAATTATTGTTATCCCTTCTCCATTCATATTCACCTTTACATATTTTCACTATATTCTTAGGGTAAAATAATTACCCACACCTTAATTCCTTTTCCAATTAATTCTCCTGGTGAAAACATTTTACCTCTCGCTTGAAGTATTCACAGTTGCTCTTTTGATTTATTTCTCCCAAAATATTATTTTATTAATTATTCACTCCTTAAACATCTTATAGAATTTTCATTGTATGCTTTCATCATAATACCACAATGGTTTTGATTTGACCTTGTGGGAAGGTGGGGAATATTAAGAGATCTCCCACAATACCGCACACAATTTCGACTCCTCCTATGGGGACGTGAGAAGGCTCGCTACTCACCCACATAGGCATTAGGGTTTGTTGGCAGGACTGTGGTAACCACCGCTCTTCCACAAAATTCTTGGGGCTTCTTAGCGGGGATGCGGGAATCTCTTCAAGTTTCCTTTCATTCATTCCAAACGAGCTTCTTAAAGTTTCATGAGCCATCACTATACAAACTAATCACTCCCATCTTTGTTGAATGTGTAGGGCTGCTATAGTACTCATGATTAATAAGGTAAGATATTGCAATGATCACTTGATCAACACTGTTATTATCAGTATTTGCAACCTCTTGAGTAAATCGGATAAGTGAATCAAAGTTGCAAAGGTCTCAACCCAATCTTCATATCCCACACTCTTTTCTTATTATTTTAATTATTCTCACCATCTTCACATTGTGTTGGAGCGCTAAGTTGTGCCTTCTAATATATGAAAAATACAATGTATGAACATCCTTTCACATAGACAAAGAAATATAGAGGAATTTACAATAATATAGGATCGATATCTTTGCTGCTAACCCCCTAATTCAAATGGATCAGAAAAAAAAAAACTTCCATCTCCTTGATGAGTATGACAATGCTCCACAATTTTATCTCTTTGTAACAAAGGATTTCAACAACACATGAGGTTTTGGAACATCAGATATTGTGTGAGATCACTGGGTGTCTTCATAGTGTGTTCGAGCTGAATATAATGAAGTTTGGGCATTGATGCCAAAATAGAATTCCCTCAAACAATTTTGATATATTGTATTGCAAGCACAAACTGTCCTTGTGTAAAGTAAACATGTGCTAGATTTACCCACACATTAGGCATCTTAACAAAGATATCTCATGTTGCGGCCTCTTATACTTGTGTAAAAAAGTTATTTGCAACATCGAATTGACCCCTTTCACCCAACAGAGTGGCCACCAATAGTTTCTATCTTTCTCAAAATGTGCCACCTCATACATTGCATCCCTCCTGATACTTTATGTGTGAGCAACAACTATACCTCCATGCATTTGTTTTGTTGGATAAATCTAAAAGTCATTACTAGAGCAATTCCATATACAAAACATTGAATCATGATCTTTATTGTATGTATCCCTCTACTTGTGTCTCTCGGTTGTGGTAGCTTCACACAAATTTATACTAGCCAAGTATTCCACTCATGCAGGTAATGAATTTGTATATTTACCACATGATAAACCTCTAGGTAAATTAGACAAACCGCTATTTACTTCAAGAATTTTGGACTATGGAAAGCTAAATAGATAAACTACTCTTCTTGAGTAATTAAGTATATCTCTTTCTTCCTTCTCAAAAACTTCTCCATGTGATAGTATGCTATATTGAAATTTATCTTGTTCATGTGATAATCTGGTGAATTGCATTTTGTAAGTTCTATCTATTTCAATATGTCGAGGCTCTTCTCCATATCGTGATGCAACTGAACTAGTGGAACCAAGATATTGCCAGAACAATCAAAGCCACCACCAAAATACTGTAATTGTTCAGCCATATTCTCTTTGACCTTAACACTATATGAGGATCTTTCTAGTAACTTTATTGCACCAGGGCCATCAGTAAGCCTATAATCTCCATTTATTAGCTAATCAACCCAATTTCCATTTTTTGGGGGGAAGAACCTCCTACAACTTATGTGATCAACATAAAAAAATTGTTGTCAAAATTTTTGTCATTGTTCATTTCACTTATCCCTTTTGACAACACATTGAAAACATCACCACCATAGAAAATTTTGCTTCTTAATGAACTCTTTTATATGTGAGCTCCTTTTGTTGCTGAAATGATGCCTGAAAGAGTTTACACATAGTTTTATGATTTATTAAAATGAACATGGTGAACAACAAATTGGTTATGATAGGTATGATTTCCCCTTCGCCTTGTCATTTGTTGCATTGTAGTGTCTTTGCATCAACTTCCTATCTTTTTCTCAACCAAATGCATTTGCTCCAATTAGATCCAAATACAACAAAATTGGGTTGTGTTCCCACATGCATGGTTACTTGCAATCCATTTCTTATCAATTTTGCCAATTTTTGGCCAAAAATTTTGGTCTCCAACAGTAGAGATGGAACCTTTTGCTGCAAATAAGAAATATGTTGATAATGATAAGAACACATGTTTTCTTAAGGAGGAACAATATCCTTCCTATGAAGATTTTTCAAAATATGAGTCAGAGATGTCAACCATTGATGATGAAAATGAAGTTGAAAATCTGTCTATACGCTCTCTCAGCGATTTTAATGATTTTGATTACAATGATGACCTTCATGCTGAGGAAGATGAGGATTTTATGATAGAAATAAATGTAATGGGAAATACCTTGTTTGATGAGCCTCCATCTTCATTAATGGATAAACATGGTAATCCTCATTGGATTAGAGACAATCTACTTTTTGTTGAGAATTCTGATGATGCATCTGATACAGGGTTAGAGTGTGGTCTTGACAAAACAAATCAACATGTTGATGAACTCCTTGAGGGAATTTCCTATGAATATTACATTTGATATAGATGTTACCAACAAGGTTGAGTCTCATGATGCTAGCTACTTGGAGGAGTTTGAACATTTTCAGTTTCCGTTTTAGACGGAAGGTACTCTGATGAAACATGACAAGGAAATGAAGAATAAGGAATGTTATTTTCAATTTGAACATATTTCAAATGATGACTATAACACATGTGTGTCATGTGCTAATGAAAGGTTTCAATTTATGCCTGATTAAACAAAGAGGAGTGACAAAGATTACACTGATAACAGTTTACTCAGAATGGTCAGTGGCAGTGTTTATAATCAGGTAATTTTTAGTTGTCACCACATTTTTCTGCTTGTAAGAGGAAAGCTATGTTTTCTACAATGGGATGACAAAGGAAAATGTGGATGGAAGGAAAATAGTTATTTCAAAAAGGTTGATTTTGGAGAAAATACTATATTGTGACTGATGGGAAGTTTTTGAGTGAATGAGCTTTGCTAGGGTTTTGTGTCTTCTGTGGTCATCCTTGGCCCCTCTTGTGTCACACTGCACCTTCTACGTAGAAAATATCCTCCCTCATTGAGTACGGCTACATTTACTATAGTTTTATGGGTTTAATATGCCTTCAACCGGCATTAAACCAACAATTCATGCTAGTGTTAATAGTTTTTTCGGTGCAGTTCAATTGCTCCTCCTCCGAACAAACGTCCTCAGAATTTTTTTCCGAAAGTCTTTCACGAGGTAAGCATTCTGATGCCCCTGCTAATGTCATTTTTCCTTTACCTGATTTTGACTCTACTTACCAATGGCTCAAACAACACACCCTTGTGGGTTATTTTGTTGGGAGGACTCCCCCCGAAAGTGTGCTGAAAGAATGGGTCAACAAGGCTTGGGTCCCTCATGGGTTCCACCTTGATATGGTCCAGAACTTGACCAAAGGTTTTTTCTGTTCCACTTTGTGGAGGTTAATCATGTCCAGGCTATTTTAGGGCATGGGCCCTGGTATGTTAGGTCTTCCTTATTGGTATTCCAGGCATGGACCTAGGATTTTGCTGTATGAAATGATGCCAAAATGTGGGTATCGGTCTGGATTGAGTTTCTCGGTTTGCCTTTGCCATGTGTGCCCTTCCTGCACCACATTGCTTCTTCCTTGGAGAGGGTTGTTTGTATCGAACCTGACAATATTTTCCAAGCTCGGCCATAGAAGTGGGTTTGTGTGGAAGTTGATATGAGTAAGGACTTGAAAGAGTCGACCAACATTCAAATAGGTGCTATCAGGCACACCCAGAAAGTCACGTATTTCAATCTGCCCAACACGTGCTATCGGTGCCAGTCAGCTGACCATAAGATCAAGGACTACCCTTTAACAGTTCCTCATACACCATCACCATCATGAGAAGCTAAATAGCCTCACCAGACAGAGCCTTCTGCTAAGGATGAATCAAAGTGGGCAACGGTTATAAACTGAAAAAACAAGCCAACTAGTTTTGGGTTGGCACCCAATGCCCTTGAACCATCTAAAAATGTTTCAAACCCTTCTGAAAAGGGGACATTCACTCCTTTCAGAGCTAGTTCTGTTTCAGTACAACCTAGGTCAGAGGCAATGCCTCGGCCTATGGTTGTTCTGTGCACTTAACCAACTATTCCTCCCACAACGGGGCCTTAAAGGTGGTCCTGCAGTCTATCTCCACCGCCAAAAGAAGGATAATATGTGCCAGAAAAGTGGATGACTTCACCCCCTATTCAGATTGGCTCAGCTCCATAGGATTTTTTGAAGAATATTTTCTCTTCCCTGATTGAGGAGGAACTGGGTTCCGCAAACATGGAGGAGTTTCATCCATGAATTTTATTTCATGGAATGTTCGAGGTCTAACTAACCTCTCTAGAAAGTATTCTGCTAGGGATAATCTACAGAAATAATCAAGAATTGAAGTGCTTTGTCTCCAAGAAGTTAAAATTTCAGGATTTTTACTTGCCTCGGCTAGTCATTCTATTTGGCTAGCCAGTACTATGTTTTGTACTTTGCATGAAGCTGGGCATGGTGGAGCTACCACTCTTTTTTCCCCTTGATTGCATTCTTGCATTGTGGATCATGGGACTAATCCTTCCCAGTGGGTCATCTCAGTTCTTCTCAACATTGATAACCATTCCTTCAAGGTTGTCAATGTTTATGCCTCCAATAATGCTATGGAGTGCTCTTTTTTGTGGCATTGGCTTTCTCATTCTCTTCCAGTTGCCACTTGGTTTCTCTACAGGGATTTCAATATGGTTGAGATGGCATATGACAAGGATGGCACTTTTCCCTTCCGTTGGGCTACTGGTGAAAGGGAGGCATCATTTTACATGTGTAATAAATTGGGGCCTTTTGATCCCAACACTGGCTGCCGCCATTCTCATTCCCTCTGGAACACTTGGTGTAATTATAGGGATGGTTTTGATAAATTCTTTAAACATCTTGATCGTGCCATGATCTCAGCTCAATATTTCTTTTCTTTTGCTAGCTTTTCCTTGCCTATGAAGTCGTTAGTGAATGTGACTCTATCTGAGCACTTCCCAATTCATTTTTGAATTGAATGGAATTCTTTCCAGCCCCACACATGTAAGACTCAATTCTTCTTGAACACATCTCTTATCTATCACAAGCCCACTCTGGCCCACATTCGTCGAGTGTGGAATTTGGAGTGCAAACCAGCTAGCCAAACAGGCTAGATTACTTGGCAGAATGATGCCATCATTCATATTGCTCATTTCTTGTGCATTTATGGGTGCTAGCTGGCTATCTTTCATTGGCGATCTTACGAGGCTACCACTACTAACTTGCATATGACTATGGAGGCTTTGGCAGCCAGTCCCTTTTCCCCATCACATCAAGTCAGGGTGGCAGTGTTAAGGCACAAGAAGCAAGTGGCTAATAATTATGCTGCTAGAGGAGCACAAATCAAATCTTAGCTTCGTTGGCTTAAGATCAGTCATCGTGCCTCCAAATAATTTTTTTTGGCACTTCATGCTAGGAACTCATCCCCAAGCATCAAAAAAATTAAGGATGGCAATTGGGTGCTCTCAGAGCTTCCCGAAATTCTCTAGGCCTTTGTGCACCATTATGAATAGGTGTTCACTGCATAGTATTCCATGCCTGTGCAACAACAATCCCTTTAGGACTACCTTGTTGTTGTGCCACATAGGCTTTCTTCAACCCAGATCAATTTTTATGATCAATTATTAACAATTGCGGATCTCAAGGAAGTCATTTCTTCTATGGCCGATGACAAGGCTCCTAGGATTGATGGCTTCCCTTGTGAATTTTACAAAGCTCTTTGGGATTGTGTTGGGAGCGATTTGTATCATGTCTATCTTGAAGCTTTTCAAACCAATTCTCTAGGAAACTTAATAAACAAAGGCAGTATTAAATTTATACCTAAGCTTGGGGATTCAGAATAAATTTGTAACTGGAGGCCCATCACGCTTCGCAATATCTCCTACAAGATCATTTCCAAAGCTTTGGCTCTGAAAATCCACCATCTCTTACCTCAAGTTGTGTGCCCAGCAGACCGGTTTCATCAAATCCAGTTTTATTATGGATATTATCATTGTTGTTTGGGAAGGCATGGAGTGGCCCTGACGCTCTAACCAAAAAGTTGTGTTCATTAAAATTGATTTTGCTAAATCCTATGATCGCATCAAATGGCCTTTCATTCTTGCAATGTTGCAAGCCTTGGGGTTTGTACCCATCTTCATTCAGTCTATTCGAATGCTTTTTTCTAATGCTTCGGCTTGCATTACCATTAATGGCTGCCAGTCTCTTGCTTTTGGTCTTTTCCGTTCAATTCGTCAAGGGTGTCCTCTCACCCCTTATTTGTATGTGCTTGTAGCTAAAGGATTTGGTTACCTATTAGCCCATGTTGTTTCTCAGTAGCGTGTCAAAGGGATTCTTCTCTCGAACTCGTAGGAGCAGCTTGTTAATGGCCACTTTATGGATGACTCCTTTCTCACTCTCTTAGAGGAAGAGGAATCTATCACTGCTGCCCTTGATTGTCTTAACACTTTTTGTCTTGCCTCTGGCTCAGCCATTCAATGGCACAAGACCTTATGCTATGGGAAATCTGTATCACCCACCCCTACATGGTTTCAAACCTACAATTGGAAGTGGATCAAGCAGGGAGAGATTTTTCACTTTTTGGGCATTCCCTTTGCCTTTCAGGCTTCCCCTAGAGAGTTTTGGCAGGCCATGCTCTCCAGAGTCGAGCAGAAGCTTGCTTACTGGATTACCAAGCCTCTTTCTTTGGCTAGTAAGTTCTAGGTATGTTCTAAAATTTTGGCAACCACTCATGTTTACTATTCCTCCTGTTGGGCTCCCTTTAAAGCTTCTTATAGCAGGCTCGAAAAGTTGTTGCGAGATTTCTTATGGGCTTCCTCTGAAACCCACAAGGGTTTCCATCTTGTTGCTTGGGAGTTTTGTTGCCTCCCTAGGGATTCTTGAGGGCTTGGGTTGCTCTCCACTCAATGACAAGGGACTGCTCTTTGTGTCAAATGGATTATTTGGGCCCTCACCGAAGATGAATCCTAGAAGATTATCCTCAGGCATTGCATCCAGTCCGGATTTCCTACTCACAAACCCACCTGGAAAGGAATAGGCTTTCAAACCCTCCTAGTTATGAGAGAGCCTATTCAAATTGTTGGAAATTTTGTGGCCAAGAGAATTTGGCGGGCCTAGGAGGCTGTCAAGCCTTAGTTTTGATGGGCTAGTGTTGGATTTTGTGATTGGCTTTCGCTCAATCAACAGAACCTTTGGTGGCCTCCCCTTCTTGCTCAAAATGGCCAGCCTCTGGCTAAATCGCCTTGGCTCAAAGCCCTTAGATTTCACAAAAAGGGCATTCAGACCCTACAACAGCTCTTTCACTGGCCCACTATGTGTATCATGGAGTGGGATGCTTTTAAAGCCCAACATAGACTTCATAACCAGAACCACGCCACCTTTGACGGGCTGGTGAAGGCCATTCCGGCTGAGATGCTCCATAAAGTCAACATTTGTGGGCACAAACCTTTGGTGGAAGGATTGGAAATGGTTCCCACACACTCCTCTTAGGAGCTACAAGCCACAACTTGGTTATAGGTGGATTTCACCCCATTTTTCTATGATCAACAATTTAAACCAAAGGTGGTTGCTTAACTCCTCCGCCCATGTCTAGCGGAGGAGATTTGATGCCATTTGGTCTCCAAGTGTTAATCCCAAGCTGGCCCACTTTGCTTGGTGTATTCTTTTCCAAGGCTTGCTTGTGGGATCTCAGCTTATTCACTTGGGGGTCTAGGACTCTCGTTGCCCTTTTTGTGGGCAGCCAAAAAGCTTCAAGCATATTTTTTTGGTTTTTTCCCAAAGCTCAGTAGCTTTGGACTTGGATACATGATTTTTTTTGGCCATTCCGACCTGAACCCTTTTCTTGGGATATGGTTATGCTTGGAGATCTACGAGGGCTCCTTGTTAAATTCACCCAACTTTGGTACAATTTTAGGGTGGAAATCCTCTTCAACATCTAGAAAGACAAAATTTTTTGGATCTTTGCTCATTCTCTATTAGATGTTAGTATTTCTCTCTGTGCTAAAGATGATATATGTTCTAATGTTCTTTTACAGATTCAAGTGCAAGCTAATAAAGTCACACTAGAGGTGGCTCACTTATAGGTCATCCTGGAACACTAGGGTAATGCCCCATGTGCTATGGCTTGGGTCCCCAACTCGCCCTCTTCCTCCCATGGCTGGTCGCCCTCTTGGAGCTAGTAGCGAAGTGGCTCCGCTCGCCCTAGATGCCAGCCCCCTTCCTAGCGGGACTCTCACCCTCCTCAGTGTGCTCGCTCTCCTCCACCATGGGTTACCTTCTGGTGGTGCGAATAGGAGCGGCGGTGGCGGTTCTAGGTGGCCTTCTGATACTCCACCTACTTTTGGTGCTGGATGGCCTACCAGTGGTAAAAAATTTCACTGGCTGGCACTTGCAATCTTGCCCTCGTACAAGGAAGAAGATAAGGATAAAGATAAACATGATGATGGTTGGGGTGCTCCTCCTGATGTCACTCTAGACCCCACTGATGTATGGGGGAAAACATGGATGATAGAGACCCCTCGGGCTTTGTTGGCACTACTCTAGCCGCTTAATGGCCTGTTTGTTTTAATATTTTAGGCTTTTAGACTTTTGGGCTCGGCCCATGTGATCTGATATTTTGTTTTTTCTGGGTGTTTCCCATATGACTCTCAGGGTGTACCTTCTTACCACCTACCCTTTTTTTGTGAATATGTATTCTTATCTTTAAATTAATATAGATATCTACCTATTCATCAAAAAAAAAGGTTGATTTTTGATAGGGGTAGGAATTGGCCCTAGGTTTTTGTAGCCTGGTGCCACCTATAGAAAAAGGAAACTTGGGTTATCTTGAAGGATGCATATTAAAATTTGCACCTCAGAAGAAGGTTTCTAATGGAATGAAGATTGGATTTCCTATTTCTAGCCTTTAGGCCTATGTATAATTTTGTAAATAGTTTGTTTCTACTTGTTTGTTTTTGTTTGTTCAATTTTTTCCTTTTTGCCTGGTTTGCTTCACCCAATGATTCTGAGATCTCACCATGCCTACAAGAGGCATGTGTCCCCAACTAGAGCCACTGATGGAACCCTTCCAAAAATTTTGGTCCCATTCTAATTGTTCTCCAAAGTCTGGCTTAGTCCTTTGTTTATGATTTTAGGTCATATTCATGTCACTATGATATGGTTTTATATCCATACCACTCCTCAAGATTGACCTATTAATCAAGAACCTTTGGTCATTTTAAAACTACATTGACTTTCTCTCCCTATTCTTGGTCACTTAAGTTGTCACTTGTGCCATCATACTCATCTTACCGACCCTTGAGCTTGGGTTTGTTGGTCACCTTAAGTTTTCCTTGGTCTTAAAATTCTTGTGATCGAAGGCTTGATTTTAAAAGATTTGAATCCTTAGCCTTCGTTGTTGAGGGTCAATATCTCATTGCCTAGAGATGGCCCCTTTTTATGACTAAATTTTGTAGCATGTGTAGAAATGATGCTTCATGATTGGTCGTCCAATTGTGGGATTTAATCCCAGCCACTCCCCATATGCCCACATTGTTTTATTTATTCTTATTTTATTCATATGGGTTGGTGGGTTTTGACAATGTGTCTGGTATATTGGTGGGCCCGATCTCCTCGGTGATGATGACTGGCACTTTGCAAAGAAGATCAATGGCTAAGAAGTTGAAGATGTGGCCATATCTCTACCATTCCCCACATGCCCATTTTGATTTATTTCATATTATTTTAAATACATGAGCTAGCAGGTGATGGCCACATGGTACTATTTGAGGTTGGTACTGGTATCTCCACGGTGCAATAGATGTTTCCAAAGGGAAATCAATGATGGATGTCATTACACGTGTTTTCATCAAGGTTGTTCCCCGTGCTCCCATCTGTCTACAGTAGTAAGGAAAGTTGGTCACATGGGTTAGTGGGCACTGTGACACCTATTATTTTTGTGGGACCCACTGGTCTTCATAGATGAAGGCTTGTTTAGTAGAAGATGAATTTGACAGTCGATGGTCAGTGATGTTGCTTAATCATGGCCACTCCCTACCATACCGTAGGGGCCCTATCTAGGTCTTGTGTCTTCTAATAGGCAAGTGGGAAACTACCGTGTGGAATTTCTTAAAGGCTCTGGTGGGCTCTAAATAAAGTTGGAATACTTCCAAATTTGGTCGAGAAGATGCTATTTATGAACTGCACTATTTTAAACCTTGATCTTTAAGGCACATGCTTGAAATTTTGGCCATCAGCTTTGACAACAAATGTTATGTGTGGAAAAGGTGAAAACAAATCATGGCAATGTACGAAGCGATATTTTCATATTAGATCAGGATCAATGCCCATTGTTTTGATAAGAAGAAATACAAGTGAAATAATTCCTATGGGTGAGTGGGTAATTATGGCAAGAAATTTTTAATTGGTGCTATGTACAAAGTAGATGTATATCTACTTAGAGCTTTTCTAATTTAAAGGAGCATTAAAGTAAAATTAAAACTTAATTGTAAGTGGTTGCATTGTAATCTACCCATTGATCTATCTTTTAAAACATGATCAACGATGAAGATTAAATGGATCAAAGTAGATTTGTTGTCAGCTCACGCACATTGGTTTTATTTGAAGAATTAATGGTTGGCACACTTGCATGGATAATTATAAGAAGGACTAATTTCCATACTTCTCATTAAAAATTTACATTAAGTTTGAGTTTGAGAGAAAATTTGGTAGGTGTCTTCTGGTTCTTGTCACTGGAGGGATGAGCAAGTCACGAGAGTCTGTTAGACCAGTTCAGAGGTCTAGGAGGTTGAGTTTTCTATACTTTGAGAAGAATGCCTGAGAGGATGAGGTTGATACATAGGGAGCTCCTGATACACCAAAGAATATAAGGGGATGTAGGAAATTTAAAAAGTATGGTGTTAGGAGCAACTACCACCTGAGGAACCAAACGGTTTTAGATGAATTAGTCAAGTTCAAAGGTAGGGAGTTGGTGGAATATGAAAAGAAGATAAAGAAAAGTTGCAAGTGTCATAAGGATTTTTTGGGAGGACTTAATTCTTCTGGTGAGTTCTCTGATAGCCCCCCAAACAATGAGGGTGACACTAAATCAGAGGGTGATTATTATCCCCTCTCCCTGGTACCATCTAATGATTCTGATGAGGTGGTGGTGAAGGTTCCTCCAGTTCCACCATGAGAAAGGCATGGGCTAGTATCTTTTGAGGCTAAAGACTCAAAGTGATGACTACATGCCATTTTTTTTTTATGACACCATGGCCCTATTTTTAGGATTGTCACATTCAACATTCATGTGATTTCCTGGTTCTAGTGATGATGTGGAAACGTTTCGGGCTGGTGTATAGGAGAGGTGCCAGAATTCCTCGTGTTGGGTAGTCTGCAAGCTTTTATTGAGGCTACGAGTGGAGAATCTTCTTTGGTCGACAAGGACAAGGATGTTGTTGTTACAACAGACTCTAACTTTTGAGGAGTTGGCGAGTATACATGCAAGGGATGTGGAATGTTGTCTTTTACTCTTCCATTTTCCTTAATGATTACATGTAACAAACTTTGGACGTCTCAAATTCTAGTGCAAATGATCTCAAAATGAAATGAAATATAAATTTAATTGAGCCTGATGATTGTTGCTCCCTTATTCTATAAAAGGGAATTTTGGGCTCATTACAGTGGTCGTACTTTTAAGTCTCAATAGGGTTTTGGTGAATTCTTAGCTCAGAAAAGGCATTTTGAATCGAATATGGGTAAATAAGCTAGTAGATTGTCTTGGGAATGAAGTGTTGTATGTAACAATCTTAAATTACTTTTATATAAACTACTAATGTAGAAACGTACCTTTGTCTGGAAACAAATACTCTCTATGTATATTTCTCACAAGTTATGGATGAAAATGTTACTGGTGTTATCATTTGTCTTCAAATGGTCCTATTTTAATGTACTATTTTGTTCTTAGCTTTAACTCAAAGAGCTGATTAAATCTCTTTAAGAGGGTATAAACTTTGTAATAAATTGCTTAGGATTGGTAAGTAGTGAGTGTTTCTTTTAGGAATTTTGAGTTTTCATAATCTGCAAAGCAATATGAGGTTAGTTCACCTACTTCTAAAATTAGTAGTTCATATATTACAGATCATTGCATATTTGACTCTATTGCTCCAATTGATAAGACATTGGTCAGTTTATTGGAAAATCTTGCATAAAATGTGAGGAAGTAGCACACCTAACCTTGAACTTAAAATAAGAACAATATTCATTTAAATTCCTTTTTCAAGGAATTATGTGGGATGAAAGTATTTTTGATTCATAGCAAATAAGTAGTCACTCACTTAGGGGTTATGCCAAATCTTCAATGGGGTGGGCTTTATTTGCATTTAACCAAGAATCAATATGTTATTAATTTGATATATTTTATGAAATGATATTTGGGATTACCCTCCCTAGTTTAACAAACCTAGAAGTGAAGGAGCAATGATCAAAAAATCCTAGGCTTGTTTTGTTGGCCACTAATCTTACAGTTTCTTGATTATGAGAGTTGGCAACTCTCTAGAGAATTGTTGGGTTCTGCTGGAAAAATCACCAACACAAAATACGTTTAGAAAATTGAATTTGACAACAGTTGTTCTTCCATAGGGTCAATAGAGGGAATTGTTTTCATTTTTCTGCAAGTAAAATTATTTCCTTTTTCTTTTAAGCTATAGTTTGTCAACACTAACAATATTGCAGAGTATGAAGCATTGTTGTTAGGCATGGAAGTTACACTTAGAAAAGGGATAAGAAATCTACACGTTGTTGGATCTCAAAAATGCAGGTTTCAAGTCCTAAGAGGATGTTAGGCTCTATGATCAAACTTGTAATGTTTCTAAACCAATGAATAGAGTTAACCTATTAGGTTGATGACTCCCTACTCTTCAGGCTCTACTAGACCTAGGCAGGTAGACCTTGATAGCTAAAGCAAATTAAAAGTTGTATGAATTGGTTGAATTGATGGATCTATCCATAGTGGCACAAAGTGAAATAAATGAAATCTTGTTGATTACTCCCACTCCTAGTACTAAATTTGAAATGTGAATGTTTTCAATAAATTTTTATGGAATTCTAAAATGAAATGGATAAGACCAGTGCCTACTTCTATTGGGCTAATGGATTCAAGAGGTGAATGATATGTGACTGACTTACTGGCTACAATTTGAATTGTTTGACACTTTTAGAAGTTTATGACTGGAATAAACATGCAAGGATGCAATTATCAAGTTCTTCTTATCGATCCAAATGAGCTTTTCTAGATTACTGTGATTAATTAAAAGAATTTAATCCTTACTTGAAGGAGCTAGTTAATTGAACCACACAAGAAGGAAATGTCAAACTTGGAGACAAACATATAATATTTTCAATTAATTTAACAAACAATTGACACCATAATGAGATCACCAAATTAAGCCTACTTGTCCATTATATTACTTCAAAATATTTTGTAATACATAGCATGATGGTTTGTTGTGATAACTAATTAAATTATCCAACTACTGGTAATTTCCTAACCTAATCCTAATTCTATCCTCCTTTTCTCCTTTGATTTCATTTGACATATATACATTATTTTAGGGTTATGACCCTCATATCTATTCGCTGCATCTCTTCAATATTCTTCTTCTTCAAGAAAAATATTTAATTAATTGCCTTTGGAAAATTAAATATTTTAATCATCGTGTTCTCATGAAATATAATAATTATCGTTTCTCACTATTTTTGAAATCTTAATAATCATTTATATATTTTCTTGGTTGAAATATTTCACCCAATAAAAAATGTTTACCCGCTCTCATATCTCCTTTGGTGAAAAAAAATTCCACCCCAAGTGTAAATCTCTTTATAAATTTTACCTGTTATGCTCTCCTGAGTAAAATAATTATCCACTTTTAAATTCCCTTTGCATTTACCTTGGTGAAAATGTGAAATATTATTTTCCACTATAGTCATACTTTATTAATCTTTTGTTTACACTATGATCATATTCATTCACTTTATCGAGGTAACATATGACATCGAGGAGACATATTTTATCTCACAGTGATATCAGAGAGTCTCTTTGATGCAGATTGTTGTAGGAAGATTGTATCAGTGAGACCTCAAACCACTCTTGCAGATATCGGTGAGACTTCATACCATTCTTGTCAATCGATGAGACTTCATACCATTTTTTCCGATCAGTGAGACTTCAAACCACTCTTGCAGATATCGGTGAGACTTCATACCATTCTTGTCGATTGGTGAGACTTCAAACCACTCTTACAGATATCGGTGAGACTTCATACCATTCTTTCCAATTGGTGAGACTTCAAACCACTCTTTCCGATCGATGTAACATATGAAGTCAAAAGGAGAAGGAAAACTCACTCCGATAACACATGTCTCTTTGATGTATTTCTCTTCATTTTTTTAGTGAGACAAAGTGAATTTATTGCCAATGAGGGTCCATCAACATGAAATGTATGCTCGGGATGACTTGAGGATTTCACTCTGATACCATATGTCTCTATGATGGATATTGTTGTAGGAAGATTGTATCGGTGAGACTTCAAACCACTCTTGCAAATCGGTGAGACTATGAACCACTCTTGCAGATATCGATGAGACTTCATACCACTCTTGCAAATCGGTAAGACTATTGCTGATCTCTCTGATGGAATTTTGTGTTGTTTTTACAATCACCAAAATGAGTCAGATAGCCTCCGTAATTGCTTTGAAAAAGTGATCATATGATCTCCAAAAGTCATGAAAATGCACTGGTATATTAATTGATGGTAGGGAAGTGTGGTTGCAAGACAGATTGGTATGAAGTTATTAGGTTTGTAAACTGTCAATGTTTAAATTTTCTTATATGGCATTTTCTGCAAACTGCACTTTGTCAAACTCAACTGAAACTCATCAAATTGCCTCTTTGGAAAAATACCAGATCTGATTCTTAGAAGCGACCACCCTAGGGATTGGTTCATTTAGCTCACATGAACATGTAGGAAAATGGGTTTTTCTTCAATTTTATTCCTTTACAAGATATTAAAAATCAAACTTGACCACTCTATAGCTGTTCTGGAAATGCAGTCATCAAACTGTGTAAAACCAATTTGGAATTGTTTTGAAAAAATACCAAACGATGTCCTAGAGCTCTGGAAATTGACATAGATGCACATTGAGATGGGGAGAATCAAAAGAACCAATCAATTTTTCTTGAAAATATTCTAGTTTCTTAATATTATCCTTCAAAGTTGATCATTTTAACAGATTTTATTGTGTAGACAACAACCCTTCACAGAACCCTTCAACTTGGCCTTTTGAAATCTTGTCAAAACTGATCGTATGAAGCTGAAAATTGGCGTGCACACTCATATATGTCAGATAAAAATGTTCTCAAGGTGGTTTTGCATGGAAATGCTCTGAATTCATTTTGTGATTTTTCAAAGTGGGTCATTTGAGCAGAGTTTTCCAACTGTACTCCTAAGTGTTGAAATCAAATTTTACATATGGGAACCTAAAATTTGCATGAAATTTTAGGCTCCAATAGTGGATCCGGCTAGGGATGTATGCCCCATGTGGGAATAGCAAGAATCTAGGTCTTTGGGAGAGCATACCAAGTGTTCTATCCATTGAGCAACAGACTCAAACTCTTTTATGTCATGAAGTGATATGTTTTTTTTTAAAATACCACACCACAGTTGATGGCACAAGGCCACCAAAAAATAAAAGGCCCCTATTTTCCTCTATCATATACCTTATTCTGATATGATTTCATCAAATTCCTCTTGAGAATATTTATGTAATCTGCCCTATTACACGCACCACCATTCAAAACTTGCAAAATAACACTACCTTCAACACTACTCATATTTCCTTTCTAATTTTTTATTATTATGTGACAAACTCATGCCCCATTCATTACACCAAGATCCTTTATTCTTAATACCAAATTATTCATCATTTTGGTCATTGTCATGCATCATAAAATAGTCTCCCAGTTGAATTGAAAACTGAAAATATATATGCTTCTCACATGGTTCTAAGAAATCTGCCACATCAATATCTTCTGGGATGGCTTCATCTGAGATATTTTCAGCATCTTCCCTATCATCAATTGGTGTTGACATCAACTTCTGACCAATACATTCATCACCATGTATATTTGAACCAACTGATGTTGAAAATGTAGTATCCATGATATGTGAATACATGTCATTTTCAGAGGTCACTAGTTATAATTTATATATCTTTTGAATAAGGACAGACACAAGATTTTGATTAGCTTCCAGAGTTCCATAATTGTTGTTACACAAAGTACTTTCCTTGTCAAAGAAAATGCATGTTGAAGATAAAATTTTTAAATCATTCTTATGCATGTATTTTTGGTATTCAAATTTTAGAAGATTTGAAATTTGTTCAGTACTGAGTGAACATGCTTCTTTGTCAATTTCACCATTGATATACTCTTCACATTTTCCATCATCACAATGAAGCTCAAGATCACCAGAGAATGACAAATCAGATGCATTACTAGCCCAGTCATTTGTTCCACAACATGATATGTCATCTTGGTTATCTAGAGATGCCTCTTCCTCTGAACCTCCATCAGAGCTGCAAGCATCCCTTTGTTGTAAATTAAAATCCATAGGCTTGTCATCAAAATCTGGATTTTCAATTGATTCTTCATAGCACGCATTGTTCTCACAGTCATAATCTGATATGTAAGAGAGATTTTCTACATCTTTATTCTCATCATGTAGGTTTTCATAGCAATTATTTTCACTTGCATACCCATCCTCTATGAAATGATCACAAGCTCTTCTTTCCTCATTGTTGTAGGGCACACTATCTCCTTTTGTTTCAGTTTCTAATGCATTATTTCCAATGTTATACCAATGCATTCAGGGCTGATCCTCCATATCATCTGAATCATGGCTGATATATTCTTTAGGTGGTGTGTTCCCAACAATATCTTTAATGCTGCAATCATCCTCCAAGGTAGAAAATTGGCCCTCCATAATTTTGTCTTCATTTGAATATGGAGAAACCTCATTGTAATCTTCACTTGTACATATTTCCTCCATTTTTTGTGTCACTCGATCAGCTTCTCCACACTCATCAGTGATACCACTATTGTCTTCATATTGGCTCAAGAATAGTCCTTTGAAATATTCCCATGAAGATATACTTTGCATAGGTAAGCCTATAAACCATTTCCATACATTATCCCCAAAAGATCTTGAAAAACATTTTATAATGACATCTTTGGAATAAATTTGAAATTCCACAATGAAATCCCAAAATCGTTGTACATGCTTATGAGCTGATTTATATCCTTCTCCTTGGAAATTTGGGGATATTCTTCACTAGTTCTATCAGTTTGCAAGGATAAGGATTTGGGTAGCCCTGAATATTTCTGAAATCAAGTGGTTTATAAATTTTAAGATCCAATACCCTTTGTTGAAAAAGTATTCGTTGCATTTCTACATCTTCTTGTAGACTTTAATTGACATGAGGGTTAACATTGCTTTGTATATTTTGACATGAAGTTTGGTATTGATAATGCCCAACGTATTGATTATATTTGTGATCTTGATAGCTTACTAATCTTTGACCAGGAGGGATAGGATAAGCATTTATTTGTTTTGATGATTGTGGTGAAGAAATGTTTTGTTGTTCAAGATATGCATTACCTCCATTGCCAAAATTCCCAGTTATATTATGTGGCACTTGTGGTGTCCAATGTCTTCTTGCATTTACATATTCATTCTTATTATAGAATGTCATATTTTGTGATGCATTTGGAACACATTTGGATCCCAATTGTAGCAGTTGTTGATCCAATTGTAGCAGTTGTTTGTCCAATTCTTTACTTTCTCTTATTAACTATTGCCTTCTCACTTCTTTTGACATCTTGACGACAAATTTTGTAGCATCTTATTATCTTTTATTTTTAAATGGAAATAGTATTTTTGTTCCAAAATGTTTATGCATTCTTCATCAAATTTTTACCAAAGTTGCCACCTACTTTTCCAAAAGTAGGAAAATGAAATGGATTTTGAATTTGTTATTGGTTTACCCCAAAGGAATCCCCTTACTCAATTATGTGAGATGACAAGGATGTAAAAAAAATTTATGACTCTATAAGGCAAAATGGTTTGCTACTAGATTTCTTCAAGTTCTCCCCAGCAGAGTCGCCAAACTGTTGGATCTCAAAAATGCAGGTTTCAAGTCCTAAGAGGATTTCAGGCTCTATGATCGGACTTGCAACATTTTTGAACCAATGAACAGAGTTAACCTATTAGGTTGATGACTCCCTACTCTTCAGGCTCTACTAAACCTAGGTGGGTGGACCTTGATAGGTAAAGCAGATTAAAAGTTGTATGACTTGGTTGAATTTATGGATCTATCAACAGTGGCACAAAGTGAAATAGATGAAAGCTTGTTGATTACTCCTACTCCTAGTATTGAATTTGAAATCTGAATATTTTGAATAAGATTTTATGGAATTCTAAAATGAAATGGGTAAGACCAATACCTACTTCTATTGGGCTAATGGAGTCAAGAGTTGAATGATATGTGACTGAATTACTAGCTATAATTTAAATTGTTTGACACTTTTAGAATTTTATGACTGGCATAAACATGCAAGGATACAATTATCAAGTTCTTCTTATCGATCCAAATGACCTTTTCCATATTACTGTGATTAATTAAAATAATTTAATCCTTACTTGAAGGAGCCAGTTAACTAAACCACACAAGAACAACAAATGTGCCTTGATAAATTCAATATATACTTGATACATCAATTTAAATAATAAGGAAATGTCAACCTTGGAGACAACCAGATAATATTTTCAATTAATTTAACAAACAATTGACACCATAATGAGATCACCAAATTAATCCTTCTTGTCCATTATATTACTTCAAAATATTTTGCAATACATAGCATGATGTTCTGTTGCGGCAATTGATTAACTTATCCAACTATTGGTAATTTCCCAACCTAAATATAATTCTATCCTCCTTTTATCCTTTGATTTCATTTGGGATTTTATACATTATTTTAGGGTTATGACCCTCATATCTGTTTGATGTATCTCTTTAGTATTCTTCTTCTTCAACAAAAATATTTAATTAATTGCCTTTGGAAAATTAAATATTTTAATCTTCGTGTTCTCGTGAAAGATAATAATTATCGTTCCTCACTATTTTTGAAATCTTAATAATCTTCATTAATCTTTGCTGGAAAAATTCCATTTATATCTTTGCTTGGTTGAAACATTTCACCCAATAAAAAATGTTTACCCGCTCTCATATCTCCTTTGGTGAAAAATATTCCACCCCCCAGTGTAAATGTCTTTATAAATTTTACCTGTGATGCTCTCCTTGGTAAAATAATTATCCACTTTTAAATTCCTTTTGCCTTTACCTCCTCGGTGAAAATGTGAAATATTGTTTTCCACTATAGTCATACTTTATTAATCTTTTGTTTACATTATGATCGTATGCATTCACTATATCGGGGTAACATATGACATCGAGGAGACATATTTGATCTCACACCGATATCAGAGTCTCTCTGATGCATATTGTTGTAGGAAGATTGTATTTGTGAAACCTCAAACCACTCTTGTAGATATCAGTGATACTTCATACCATTCTTTCTAATTGGTAAGACTTCATACCTTTCTTGCCGATTGGTGAGACTTCAAACCACTCTTGCAGATATCGGTGAGACTTCATACCATTCTTTCTAATCAGTGAGACTTCAAACCACTCTTACAGATATCGACCTAAGACATCATACCATTCTTTCTGATCAGTAGGACTTCAAACCACTCTTTCTGATCGGTGTAACATATGAAGTCAGAAGGAGAAGGAAAACTCACTCCGATAGCACGTCTCCTCAATGTGTTTCTCTTTGTTTTGTCGGTGAGACAAAGTGAATTTCTTATCGATGAGGATCCATCGACATGAGATGTATGCTCGAGATGACTTGAGGATTTTACTCTAATAGTATATGTCTCTCTGATGGATATTACTGTAGGAAGATTGTATCAGTGAGACTTCAAACCACTCTTGCAGATCAGTGAGACTACGAACCACTCTTACAGATATTGGTGAGACTTCATACCACTCTTGCAGATCGGTGAGACTATTGTTGGTTTCTCTGATGGAATTTTGCTTTGTTGCACAGTGACCAAAATGAGTCAGGTAGCCTCCAGAATTGCTTTGAAAAAATGATTAGATGGTCTGCAAAAGTCACAAAAATGCACCGGTATGTTAATTGATGGTAGGGAAGTGTGGTTGCAAGACAGATTGGTATGAAGTTATCAGGTTTGCAAACTATCAATGTTCAAAGTTGCTTATTTGGCATTTTCTACAAACTACACTTTGTCAAAATCAATTGAAACTCATCAAATCGCCTCTTTGGAAAAATATCAAATCTGATTCTTAGAAGCTGCCACCCTGGGGATTGGTTCATTTAGCTCACATGAACATGTAGCTGTTCTGGAAATGCAGTTATCAAACTGTGTAAAACCCATTTGGAATTGATTTTGAAAAAATACCAAATGATATCATAGAGCTCTAGAAATTGACATGGATGTACATTGAGATGGGGAGAATCAAAATAACCAATAAATTTATCTTGAAAATCTTCCATTTGCTTAATATTATCCTTCAAAGTTGATCATTTTAACAGATTTTATTGTGTAGACAACAACCCTTCACATAACCCTTCAACTTGGCCTTTTGAAATCTTGTCAAAACTGATCATATGAAGCTGAAAATTGGTGTGCACACTCATATATGTCAGATAAACATGTTTTCAAGGTGGTTTTGCATGGAACTTCTCTGAATTCATTTTGTCATTTTTCAAAGTGGGCCATTTGAGTAGATTTTGCCAACTGTACTCCTGAGTGTTGAAATCAAATTTTACATATGAGAACCTAAAATTTGCATAAAATTTTAGGCTCCAAAACACGCTCAAGGTTATGTTGAGTTATTTTTTTTCCATGTGAGAAATCTATATCAAACTAAGAATGAACGACTAATGCATTATCATAACTTAGTTTGGGATGGAATAGAAGAGTTTGAAGATTTTCACATTTTTGTAGTCTCAAGAGAGTACAATAACAAAGTTGATTCATTAGTAGTATTAGATACACTCTTGATTCCACATAAATATTTACATGGTTCTACCTACACTATTCAGTTATTATTTTAGCCCAATGTTCCAAACAATTCAAATAATTGGCAAATTTTCAATGATGATCACCAAATCATAGCTTTTCTTGAGAAGGCTGAAAATTTTAGTGAGATGTACTTTGAAGGTAGTGATTCTCCACCTCAAGAGTCAATTTCAAATGTTGATCCTGATATTGTTGAAGAAGTATTGCATCTCAAACGAAAAAAATCCAAAAGGGTTATTTTCTCTTGAAAGACTTGATGATAAACATGACCATTATGTCAAAAAGAAACAACAGTCTAGATCTGATTCATCAAATGAAGCTGATAAAATCAACTTGGGAGCCAAATAAAATCATAAGATGGTGAATATTGGTAAGTGTTGTACTCTAGAAGAGAAAGAGAAGTTTGTTAAATTACTGTGGCAATACATTGATGTACTTGCCTACTCATATGAAGACTTGAAGTATTTTCACCCAAAAGAGGTACAACATGAAATTATACTAAAGGTAGGTTCATTGCATCATAAATAAAAGAAAAGGTAGTATAATCCCAAGATTTTTGCTACCATTCTTTCAAAAATCCAAAAGATGTTTAATGTGAGGATCATATTTCTTATTCACTATTCAACATGGATAGTGAATATAGTTCCGGTTCATAAGAAGAATGGGTAAATTTGCATGTGTGGATTTCATAAATTTGAACTAGTCATCATTGAAAGACAATTACCCTTTGTTGATAATGGATCAAGTCTTGAAAACTGTAACTAGATCCAAGATGCTATCCATGTTGGATGGCTTTTCAAGATACAATCAGGTGGAGGTTAGCGAGGAAGATCAGCATAAGACTACCTTCACCATGCCATGGGGTACTTTTTCCTATTGCAAAATTTCAATTAGTCTCATCAATTTCGGTGTTGTATTTCAATTAGAAATGAAATTATCTTTCTATGATGTCATCGGTAAGTCTATTATTGGTTATTTTGATGACTTGACAATCTTCTCCAAGAAACGTCGAGAACATTTATATCATTTACAACAACTCTTAGAGAGGTGTCAACAACATGGAATTTCCTTGAATCCCAAGAAGTCAATTTTTAGGGTTATCGAAGGAAAACTTCTTGGTCACATCATGTCCAAGGAAGGTATAAAGATTGATCTTGAATGGGCTAAAGAAATTCAAGATCTTACTCTTCTTGTGAGTAATAAATCAATTCACTCTTTGTTTGGTAAGGTGAATTTTTTGTGAAGGTTTGTTCCTAAATTAATAGAAAAGACATGTCATATCATGAATATGATGAAGGGAAATTCCACTTTTCATTGGTCTATATAAGGTAAAGTTGCATTCAATGATATCAAAGAAGCTATTGCGCATGCACCAATGTTAGTTTATCTAGACTACACTAAAGAGTGTTGCAAGATGGTGTGTCCCTTGCTCTTCCTTTTACAACATGATGCTTGGGTTCATGACATGGATTGCCCACCTCCTGTGGATCTTGTATAAATCTAGTGGTTGTATCGGGCATTGACATGCTGATCTTTTGGTGCAACGAGAACCACCAATGTAACAATAGGTATTAGAGGTGAGGTCATAGGTTTGAACCCCTCACTTGCACAGGGGGATTGTTGCAAGATGGTGTGTCCCTTTGTCTTCCTTGTGTAGTGCGACACTTGGGTTCATGACATGGCTTAACTGAATCCTATGGATATTCTATAAATTTGGCATTTGTATCGAGCATTCAAAGATTAATCTTTTGGTGCAACGACAACCACCAATGTAACAAAGATCTTATTATGTATAGTTATAATTTTGAGCATAAAATTTCAACAATTTTGGTGCAGCAGAATAGTGAGGCATTTGATTCCCCTATTGCATTCTTGAGTTTCCCATTGAAGGCTTGTAATTCCCCACCACACAAACCCCAAAGACAACATAACATCTAGCAATTATAGTATAATTTCAAAAAATAAAAATAAAACTTACATGAAATGTAAATCATCATACAACTCTAATATTGAATCTATGCATACACATCATCTAACTAGTCCTCTGGGGTGCCATGACTACATTATATTGTGAACGTTTCTAACCTAACACCAATCCCATAATGATGATTAACAAAACACACGTATTCATTTAAAAACCTTTATATATAAGAAATAAACAATGTACATACATCCATAACAAAGAATAAACATCCATTTGTGATCACATGATAATATCTAGGATACATCCATTACATTTGTTACATGATTTACACATCGTTCCATAAATTACATAATTATAAATATTTCCACAGATACAACACCACATAAGTGCAATAAATGTGAACCAAATATTACAACACCATACTGATACATGGGATAGATAATACATGTTACATAAAACCTCCCTTATAACAACAAGAAGGATTCCACATTTACATAATGAAATACATCAGAAAATTATATAGTACAAAGCACCAAAACTGTCTCCAACACTGGAAAACTCAAGAACCACTAATCGGTACAAATCCCTGCATCACGATCTTTAATTGGGAACCCAATGGAGTGCATAGCATGTTCCACCTGACCATGTGGACCCTAAGGTCCACCCCCTATGCAAGGAGATGACAAGAGTAGCCACAACAAAAAATAGTCAAGTGAACAAGGCTATCAAGACTCCACAACCAAAAGGCAACAACACAAAACATAGGAGCAACCACTTCCAAAGGTACATGAACTACAATGAGGAAACAACAATATACAAGGTTTCTAAATGGAAGAGTGTCATCACGTGGCTTGATATGGGTTACCCAATGTATATCTTCATAGGTTACCGGCCCCATCCTGGGTTACCTTAGAAACCTCAACCAATCCCTGACCCCCATTCTAACACATGTGAAATCAACTAACCTGTCTTGAAGACAAGGTAGTTGATTTTACATTCCAGTACTTCACATCTCATCTCAAGCTTGAATGAGAACTTGATCCATGAGATAGGAATCCATTATATTTTATTAATGTGATTACTACCCACCCCCTAACTATTTATTAGGTTATCGCTTTATTAACTCAACTTCCACATGGGTTACCCTGGACACCACTTAGGGTTTCGGCCCTTGTGGGAAGCCACTCTCCCTACTGGCAACAAAAGCCTCATAACACAACTGGATAAGCCAGCTTACACAACTATCAAATCCAAATAATTAAATACATCAAGTGAGGCATGCACCATCTCACGCTAGATATCCATAACAAAACAACCCACAGTATAAGGCTAAACCCACAAAATCAAGTATGAGATCAACAACTCACAAAGAACCAACATAAAGGACCCATTATAAAGCAACATTTTTCTCCACCTCTGGAAGCCTAAAACTGACTACCCATGAACTCACAATTGAGGGCAATTCAAACATTACGGGTTCCCAAATAAATTTCAATGCAAATTCAATGAATAAAATATCCTCAAATCAAAATAACTCAAGAGGAAGATACATCAAAATGAAACCATCAAGAAGCAACTTTTAAATGCACAAATACATTCAATGTATTAATCATAAAGAATAATAATAATCAATTATATTTTATTTGTATACTCATTATGAAATTATTTAAAATGATTAAAGAAACTATATAAACATATTTTATAAATATCTAACTACGCACTTTTACAAAAACAAATCACTTTTAATTATAATTTCATGATATATATATCTACACATATATATAACTATATAAAAAAATATATTTAATTTAAAATATATTGCTAGTTCATGACCAATATTTTTTGTTTATAAAGACCAGATTAATAGAGAAATATTAAACATGAAAATATTCACACACACATATATATGGGTGTATATTACTAATCGAATAAAGAAAACTACTACCTAAATCACAATTTTAACAGCCAACCAGCGAACTATTGAATGGATCAAAAGCTATAAAGGTTAACATCGATTACCCAAAGTAATTTCATGGAATGTAACATACAAGGCAGCATATAATCCATACGATATTGGGTAGCATGAAATTAATATCTTAAATCAAAATTCCCTCATAGATAAGGCTATAAATTTAACAAAAAGATGCATCCACAGTAAAAGCTACAGCCACATACCCTTGATCAAAGTTGCATCGACTGATAAACAACACCAATTTACTAAAAAAAAAATGGTGGATACAAGACAATGAATTCTAGATCTCAAATTCACATACAATATAAGGTAGCATGGATAAATTGAGGTAAAATCAACTTTAAAGAAACAAGCTTGTGTTAAGGCAGTGGTGGATGGAAAATATGGAGATGCTAAATGGTACAATAAGAAAGCATGCAACATAACGAAAGCACTACTACCATCTTTACGCTGGCTAAATTTATATATGTTCATCCTCTAAAACAACACTGAGGTTTGCATAGTAATAAAGATCCTATTAAGTTTCGATATTAAGGATTGAATATCAATCAGAATAAGAAATTGAATGAAAAATAAAGGGTTCACCCACATAACCATTGAACGACAACCAGATTCAGCATGGGTACTTTGTGACAAGAGATGAGAAAAATTCAAGAAGGCAGCGAATCGAATGCTAAAATTATAAGCTCAAGATCAAATATTTAAGTTCATATGTAGTGAACCAAGTAAGACACCTCTACAAAATTGACTGGCATAAAAATCAAAAGCTAAACAATTATAAGTGATATATTTATATTTTCTTTTCAATCAAATAACAACAATCATTTTTCAGCAACAAGGAAGAAATAATCATCCACAAGCAACAAATGATAGAAGAACAAGATGATGCCAGCCTGGAGTCCTACACTCAAAGATGGAGAAGATGTGTTGAAACGAGCTCTTTCGTAGCCACAATCTGCTCTCCAAGATTGATCACCTTTAGAACTTAATACATTTGAAAACAATTTTTAAAAACAAAACTATTTTCTTTTCAAAATTATTTTGTAGAGCAATTTTTTTTTTTTGAAAACGAAAACTAAGAAAAAACTCCCACATTTTCCAAAACCAACACTATAAAACCAGGAAAGAGTTTTCAAAACTCAACAATAAAGGCAAGTTTATGATTCACCATTCAATTTTGAGTCATGCATGTGCATGCACTCCATCTTTTCCATTTTAAAAATTTCTTTCACAATCCGTTTGAAAATCTTATCTTCTTTATTTGTTTAAAAATCATATTACTTTCCCACATTTAAATAATTAACTCTAATAATAATAAAATTATTCATTATTATTAAATATAATTTAGAACATTACTTTTTACAAATCAATTTAATTTGATTATTTAATAATAAACCATATTCTTTCAATTTCACCAAATTGATTTATTTAATTATTATTTTAATTCCAAATTTATTTATATTACCTTGTAATCAATTTTTAATTTAATTAAACTCATTAAACAAGGCCATTTAAAATATTTAATTTACCATAAAGTTCCAAAATCAATCTAAACAACATAATAATGAAATCAACATGACATCACAATTGACCAAATGATGAGAGACATCAAACAAGATAGTGGACAAGGATTACAACCTAGACAGTTGGGTTACCAGACAGATACTCATCCTCATTGAGGATGATGGCAAGGGTTGGAAACCTTTTGTCAACTCCTTTTTCCACATCATTCTCATTGGGCTTTTTAAGGCACACTCAGACCTAGTGGTATAGGTGGATTTGGTGCCCGGTACCTACAACCTACATCAAACAAGATTTCAAACAACCTGTATATATACCAAATAAAAACACACCATGAGAGGAAATCTCAGTGTAGCAAGGTGCTCACGAATGAGTTATGCTACCCTATTCCCCTCACCAAGACCTCAAACCATAACCACATCATCAAGTAACAGTAATTACATCATAAGAAACATCATATAACCATCACTAATCAGATGCATAGCGAGCATAGTCATAAGCCACATGATACACAAATTTAAATTAATCCAAACACACTACCAACTCCATATATCCAACGTAACATAAGCATTATTCCATAATGTCATGCACTAACGATCAACCCTATGTGCATCTGCAAATTTATTTTTCCTATCTTGCACTACCACCAAGTGCTCTTTGATGCAAGCAACCTATTGCTCCATATCCTGAAGCATCTTAGGTCCAAGAAGAACTTTTTCCTCAAGATGGTCCCAACTCAATGGAGTTTGGTAATGATGACCATACAATGCTTGGAAAGGAGGCATACCAATCGAACTATGATACCCATTGTTGTATGTGAACTCCACTAAATGCAACTAGTCCTCCTAATGAGACTGTTGATCTATAATGTACATATAGAGCATGTCCTCAAGAATCTGGTTGACCCTCTCAGTTTATCCATCTATCTCTAGATGGTATGTAGAATTGAAGTTTAGGTGGGTCCCTAAGGCATGCTGCAAGGAATTCCACAGTGTAGAGGTGAACACCAGATCATGATGAGAAATGATTCTTCATGGAATTTTGTACATTCTGACTATATCCTCCATGAATATTCTGGCCATCGATGAATAATTATAATATGATCAAATAGAAGAGAAATGTGCCAACTTAGTCAATCGATCAACAGTGACCATGATGGCATCATGCCGATGAGAAGATAGACAAACCAATTATAAAGTCCATCGATATGATATCCCATTTCCATTCAAGAATGAGATGGGGTTGTAAAAGACCTGTAGGATGTTGGTTTTTTGCATTAACTCTCACTCTAAACACCTCGCAACAAAGTTTGCAATATCTCTCTTCATTCCAGCCCAGAAATATATTGAATGAAGGTTTGCATACATCTTCTTGACTCCCAAATGAGTAGAATAGGGAGCCAAATGTGCCTCAGTCATGATGAGGGTATGAAGACCCTCAGTAGGATTCACATACATACAACCCAAATACCACAAAAGGCCATTAGATTCTGGTGAATAACCAACAAAATTTCCTTCCAAATCTCTATTTGACTCAATCTTTGACTTCACTTCCTGATACTAACCATCTGTGGGAAGTGCTGCGAGGATCTAGCTCCTCAATTCCACACCAAGAGTCACTATAGATAACTCATGTCTCTACCAACTTAGAGCATCTACCACTATGTTTTACTTTCCTTGGTTGTACTTAACCTCAAAATCATATTCACAAAGGAATTCCATCCATCTCCTATGTCTAGCATTCAAGTTTGGCTACGTAAATATATACTGGAAACTACAATGGTTGCTATGCAACTCAAACTGATGCCCCAATCAAATGTGCCTCCATCTCACCAGAGCATGCACCACGATGGCTAACTCCAAATAATGTGGGGTAATTCAGATCGTGATCCTTGAGTTTGTGAGACTCACAGGAAATCACATGACCCTCTTGCATAAGAAAAACTCCTAAACACTCCAAGGATGCATCCATACACACCACAAAATCTCTAGTAGGGTCAGGTACAACTAAGATAGGTGCACTAGTCAACTTCTCCTTAAGAGTTTAAAAATTTGACTATCATTGTTCTAACCAAATAAACTTCTTCCCTTTCCTCTGAAGAGAAGTGATGGGGTAAGCTATCTTCAAGAAGCCCTGAACAAATCACCAGTAGTAACTTGATAAGCCCATGAAACTGTGAATCTCAGGAACATTCGTGGGCATAAGCCAATCAACGATGTCTTAGATCTATGAAGGAGCCATGAAAATACCTTCACCAAAAATAGCATGACCCAAGTATTTCACTTTCATCTGAAAGAACTCACACTTCGCCATATTTTCATATAATTGATTGCCTCTCAGACATTGTAACACCTATCTCAGATGATCCTCATACTCCTCCATAGTCTTTGAGTAGATCATAATATCATAAAGGAACATGAGAAAAAATCTATCCAGGTAGGTATGGAAGACCCCATTCATCACACTCATGAAAACTAATGGTGCATTCATCAACTTGAACGACATAACAATAAACTCATAATTCCCATATTGAGTGTAGAATTCAATCTTGTGAATATCTGCCTCAGTGATATGCAATTAGTGGTATCTTGACTTGAAATCATTTTTTGAGAATACCTTAGCTCCCTTTATCTAATCAAATAGATCATCAATTCTTGGGAAAGGGTATCGGTTCTTCACCATCACCTTATTTAGTTGTCTGTAATCAATGCAAAAATGAAGGGAACCTTCCTTTACGAATATCACTAGTGCTCCCCAAGGAGAAACACTAGGATGAATGAACCCTTTTTCTAATAACTCCAACTATAAACAAAGCTCCTAAAGCTCTTGGGTCATCATCTGATATGGAGCTCAAGATATAGGCTCAACTCTAGGTACCAAGTCTATCCTGAAGTCAATGTCACACTTAGGTGGCATCCCTAGAATCTCCCTAGGAAAAACATTTGCGAACTCTTTAAGGAGAGGATAATCATCAAGGGATATTTCTTGGCTCTCCCCTAGCTCCAAATTAGTAATCGACACAAAAAACAACTGGCAACCCTGGCGCATACACCTCCTCAACTACAAGGTAGAAATTATCCATAGGGAGATGGGTGTCTAGATGCCAACAATCTCAACCTCAATCCCCAAATCATTTACACATCTCATAGGCTTACAACAACAATCTATCATTTCTCGATGATCACTCAACCAATCCATGCCCAAAACAACATCGTAGGATCCAAGAGGTAGGATATGGAAATCTACCGAAGTCACAAGTGACCCAATTTCCAAACTACAACCCTAAACCAGAGATTCTATCACTACCTTCACCTCAGAGGACAATTTGACCTACCACCTAACCCCTTGCTTCGTTGCCACTAGTCTACAATGCTCTACAACAAAAGGATAAACAAATGAATCCGAAGCACCAAAATCAAAGCGAATAGAGATATGATTGCCTCATAACACATCTAATGCCTCCACAACGGTGCCCTAATAATTAGCTTAGCGGTTTTCAACTACAACAAAAATGTTGTGCGACCTACCTACATCTCCCACCATCATCTCTGAAGCTTCTGAACTTTGAATAAAACCTATAGTGTTCCTCTATGGGCACTTCCTAGCAATGTGGCTCTATTTTCTGCACAAAAAAAAACCTGTGCCTCTGCGCAAACCTCTTCCACTAGAAGGTGCACTAGAATATTGAACATTGCCTCGACTAGCTCCAGTATGTGTGCTCTATGTAGGCTATTTAGAATGATTGTGCTTGTTACACCACCAGTTCTAATTCTTCGTAGATTGAGAACCACCATCACCATGATGAGATTGAGAATTCTTTTGTTTATATTGTGAGTGTTGTTTCTATTGTTGTTGTTGACCACCCTTGGTGGGTGCATGATGGCTCCTAGAGGAGCCTGCTACTTGATTCTATCCACCACAAGAGCCAAAACCAAATTATAGTGCACTACTTATCTGAACTCTTGTGTGGCCTCCTAAAGCCATGGCCAAGTTTTCCTCCACTATACAGGCCTTCTCCATTGCCACCTCCATAGTCTTCAGCTTGAAGACTCAAACTCCTCCACTGATGCGGGCATTCAATCCCATGATAAAATGTTTCACTAGCATACCCTTATCATTACCAATCCAAACATATTTCTTGAGCTCATAGAATTGGTGCTTGTACTACTCTACAAAAATTTCCATCTACCTTAGCTCGTGGAACTCGTCAGCACAATGCTTTCTCCAGTGGTCTGATAGGAAATAGGCTCTAAACCACTCAATGAATAACTCCCAAGTCATGGAGCCAATTTTTATGTGTATTTTATGCTCTTATAATCTCCACTATGTGGATGCGAAACCTCTGAGGTGCATGATGGTGCACCTAGCCTTAGTGTTAATATCATAAGGATGCATAGCAAAGCATCAATCCAAATTAATTAACCAATTTTATGCCTCCAATCCTCCACCAGAACCATCAAAAGTGGGGGGATGTTCCCTCAAAAGGTTCCTCATGTGACCTGCTACCATGACATCATGATCTACTACTATATCTCTCCTCCTCGGTGATCTCTCTCTTTCTCTCACCACTTGCTACTCCTCCTACTGCCTAGGGCCTAAGCAGCCAAGAACCTCCTCTAGCAACTGATGTAGTTGAGCTCCTTCCACACCCAACTACCCTAGATTCTGACCACCACTGCCTTGCTCACTGTCATGGGAACTCTCATGAGTACTCTGGTGGTCATCCCTCCAACCACCACCATGGCCTCTACCTCACCCATGACCTCGATGCCTAGGAATACTCCTACACAACAATTGAAGGGAAACACATAAGTTCAAGAGTTAAGCACAAGGTTAACATAATGGACTCAATTGAACCTAGATTACCCAAAGTTTGATAACCTTGGCTCTCATACCAAGATGCAACGCCCCACCACGCACACCCCAAATACAACATAACATCTAACAATTACAACATAATTTTTTTTTAAATAAAATAAAACTAACATGAAATTTAAATCATCATACAACTCTAATACTGAAGCTATGCATACACATAGTCTAACTAGTCCTTTGGGGTGACATGAATACATTACATTGTGAAAATTTCTAACCTAACACCAATCCCATAATGATGATTAAAAAAACACATGTATTCATTTAAAAACCTATATATATAAGAAATAAACAATGTACATACATCCATAACAAGGCATAAACATCCATCTATGATCACATGATAATATCTAGAATACATCCATTACATTTGTTACATGATTTACACATCGTTCCACAAACACAACACCACATAAGTGCAATAAATGTGAACCAAAGATTACAACACCATACCCATACATGGGATAGACAATACATGTTACATCAAACTTCCCTTATAACAAGGAGAAGGATTCCACAATTACATAATGAAATACATCATAAAAGAATATAGTACAAAGCACCAAAACTATCTCCAACACCGGAAAGCTTAGGAACCACTATAACCGATATAACTCCTTGCATCATGATCTTTGAATAGGAACCCAATGGAGTTCATAGCACGTTCCACCTGACCATTTGGACCCTAAGGTCCACCCCCCATGCTAGGAGATGACAAGAGGAACCACAATAAAAAATAGTCAAGTGAACAAGGCTGTCAAGACTCCACAACCAAAAGGCAACAATACAAAACATAGGAGCAATCACTTCCAGAGGTACATTAACTACAAGGGGGAAACAATAACATACAAGGTTGCTAAAGGGAGGAGTGTCATCACATGGCTTGATATGGGTTACCCAATACAGATCTTCATAGGTTATCGACCATCATCCTGGGTTACCCTGGCAACCTCAATCGATCCCTGACCCCCATTCTAACACATACATAATCAACTAACCTTTCTTGAAGACAAGGTAGTTGATTTTCCATTCCAGGCCTCTCGTCTCATCTCAAGCCTAAATGAGCACTTCAACCATGAGAGAGGAATCCATTATCTTTTACTAGTGTGATTACTACCAACCCCCTAACTGTTTATTAGGTTATCACTTGATTACTCAACTTTCACATGAGTTATCCTTGACACCACTTAGGGTTCCAACCCCCATGGGAAGCCACTCTCCCTACTAGCAAAAAAATCCTCATAACACAACTGGATAAGCCAACTTGCACAACTATCAAAGCCAAATAAGTAAATACATCAAGTGAGACATGCACCATCTCATGCTAGATATCCATAAAAAAACAACCCATAGTGCAAGGCTAAACCCAAAAAATCAAGTATGAGATCAACAACTCACAAAAAACCAACATAAAGGACCCATTATAAAAGCAACATTTTCCCCCACCTCTGGAAGCCTAAAACTGACTACCCATGAACTCACAATTGAGGGAAATTCAAACATACAGGTTCCCAAATAAATTTCAACACAAATTCAATGAATAAAATCTCCTCAAATCAAAATAACTCAAGAGGAAGATACATCAAAATGAAACCATCAAGAATCAACCTTTAAATCAACAAATACATTTAATGTATTAATCATAAAGAATAATAAATAATCAATTACATTTTATTTTTACACTTATTCTGAAATCATTTAAAATGATTAAAGAAACTATATAAACATATTTTATAAATATCTTATGCACTTTTACACAAACAAATCACTTTTAATTATAATTTCATGATATATATATATATCTACACACATATATATATATATATAACTATATAAAAATATATTTAATTTAAAATATACTACTCATTCATGACCCAGATTTTTTGTTTATAAAGACCAGATTAACACATAAATATAAAACATGAAAACATACACACACACACACACACACACACATATGGGCATATATTACTAATCGAACAAAGAAAACTACTACCTAAATCATAGTTTTTATAGCCAACCAACGAACTGTTGAATGGATCAAAAGTTGTAAAGGTTAACATGGCTTCCCCAAAGTAATTTCATGGAATGTAACATACATGGAAGCATATAAGGCATACGATACTAGGCAGCATGAAAGTACTAGCTAAAATCAAAATTCTCTCCTAGATAAGGCTCCGTCTTTAACAAAAAGATGTGTCCATGGTAAAAGCTATAGCCACATACCCTTGATCAAAGTTGCATCAACTGATAAACAACACTGATTTAGTAAAAAAATAATGATGGAGACAAGACAATGAATTCTAGATCTCAAATTCACATACAATATAAGGCAGCATGTGTAAATTGAGGTAAAATCAACTTTCAAGCAGTAGTAAGCTGGTAGCGGCCCCCAATTCAAAGTCTCAGGCAGTGACCTAGCATATGAGGGAGGGGTTAAATAATACCATGAGGAAAGAAACAAGATTGTACTAAGGCAATGGCGGCTGGAAAATATGCAGATGCTAAATAGTACAATCAACAAGAAGGTGAAATAACCAAAGAGCTACTACCATCTTTACACAGACTAAATTTATATACGTTCATCCTCTAAAACAACACTGAGGTTTGCATAGTAATACAGATCCTATTAAGTTTCAATATTAAGGATTGAATACTAATCAACATAAGAAATTGAATGACAAATAGAGGGTTCTCCCACATAAGCATTGAATGGCAGCCAGATTCTGCATGGGTACTTTGTGACAAGAGATGAGAAAAATTCAAGAAGGAAGTGAATCGAATGCTAAAATTATAAGCTCAAGATCAAAGATTTAAGGTCATATGCAGTGAACCAAGTTAGATGCCTCTACAAAATCGACTGGCATAAAAATCAAAAGCTAAACAATTATAAGTGATATATTTATATTTTATTTTTAATCAAATAACAACAATCATTTTCAGCAAAAAGGAAGAAATAATCATCTACAAGCAACAGACAAAACTAGAACAAGATGATGCCAACTTGGAGTCCTACGCTTGAAGATGGAGAAGATGTGTTGAAACGAGCTCTTTCGCAGCCACAATCCACTCTCCAAGATTGATCACCTTTAGAACTTAATACATTCAAAAAAAAAATTAAAAACAAAACTGTATTCTTTTTAGAATAATTTTGCAAAGCAAAATTTTCTTTTTCTTTTTTGAAAATGGAAAACAAGAAAAAAAAGCCCACATTTTCCAAAACCAACACTATAAAACCAAGAAAGAGTTTTCAAAACCTAAAATCAACAATAAAGGCAAGTTTATGATTCACCATTCAGTTTGGAGTCATGCATGTGCACGCAATCCATCTCTTCCATTTTAAAAATTGCTTTCACAATCCATTTGAAAATCTTATCTTTATTTATTTAAAAATCATATTACTTTCCCACATTTAAATAATTAACTCTAATAATAATAAAATTACCCATTATTATTAAATATAATTTAAAACATTACTTTTTACAAATCAATTTAATTTGATTATTTAATAATAAACCATATGCTTTCAATTTCACCAAATTGATTTATTTAATTATTATTTTAATTCCAAATTTATTTAAATTACCTTGTAATCAATTTTTAATTTAATTAAACTCATTAAACAAGGCCATTTAAAATATTTAATTTACCATAAAGTTCCAATATCAATCTAAACAACATAATAATGAAATCAACATGACATCACAATTGACCAAATGACGAGAGACATCAAACAAGACAGTGGACAAGGATTACAACCTATATAGCTAGGTTACCAGATAGATACTCATCCTCATCGAGGATGATGGAAAGGGTTGGAAAAATTTTGTCAAATCCTTTTTCCACATCATTCTCATTGGGATTTTTAAGGCACACTCAGACCTAGTGGTGTAGGTGGAGTCGGTGCCTGGTACCTACAACCTACATCAAACAAGATTTCAAACAACCTATATATGTCAAATAAAAACACACCATGAGAGGAAATCTCAGTGTAGCAAGGTGCTTGTGAATGAGTGATGCTACCCTATTCCCCTCACCAAGACCTCAAACCATAACCACATCATCAAGTAACAGTAATTACATCATAAGCAACATCATATAACCATCACTAATCAGATGCATAGCGAGCATAGTCATAAGCCACATGATACACAAATTTAAATTAATCCAAGCACACTACCAACTCCATATATCCAACGTAACATAAGCATTAGTCCATAATGTCATGATCATCAAAATCAAATAAAATGTCATCCAAACCAATCCATAATGGTGAAACAAGCAACTACAAGGTCTCAAGTGCATAACATAATATAATAAGTATCAATGTAATGAAAGAAGCCAAGAAAAGCACTACAAGGCTCATGAGTTGAAGTATTCCCAAATGGAAAAGCATGCATTCACTATGGTTAAGGTAGTGAATCATTTTCAATTCTACATACTTAACTGCCATTTCATTGCGATAGAGTCAAATTCTACAATCAAGTCAATCTTGACATGACAAGCATTTGGTACAAAATGAGGCAGCTAGATTACCAAAATTCAAGAGTATGATATGGAGATCAATCCCACCAAATTTTTGTGTGGGAAAGGTTTATGCTAGCTCATTGATGACAACAAGCCTGATAAAGAATCCAACTTTGAAGAGGTAGGCATAGAATATATTCCTACTATTCTATTCGTTAGTACAATTGATGGATGGTATTCCAACATTTCTTACTTTCTAATATATGGAGAATTTCTAGAGCATTTGACATATAAAGAGAAAAGGACAGTAAATATTGAAGTAGAAATTTTTTTCTTATGGGACAATGGTTTGTACAAGAGGGCTCGTGATGGTACTTTTCTATGCTGCATTGATAAGGTTCAAAAAATAAAGTTGGAGTCTTTCCACAACTTGGCATGTAAAGAACATTTTTTTGCACCAGTGATAGCTCACAAAATCTTGCAAGCTAAGTATTACTAGCCTAGAATGTTTTAAGATGCATACAATTGGGTACATAAATGTGAACTTTGTTAACATTTCATAGGGAAGCCTAAGTTGGTTGCTCTTCCTCTCAAGTTAGTCGTCATTGAGGAAGTATTTCCAGCAATGGGGAATTGACTTCATTGGTGATGTCAATCCACCTTCTAGTGCAAGACATGTTTTTGTTCTCACAACCACTAATTACTTCACCAAGTGGATGGAGGTTGTCCCAGTGAAGCATGCCACTTTAGATGTAGCATGTAGGTTCCTGAAAGAAAATATCATTTCTCAATTTGATGTTCTGAACAAAATCATAGCATAAAATGATATTGCATTCTCATCAAGTGAGATCACATAGTTCTATTTCGAGCATAGAATCACATTGTCACATTCTTCAAACTATTACCCTCAAGTTAATGGTCAAGAAAAATCTAGCAATAAGAAATTGGTCACTATCATTCAAAATTTGGTTGACAAGACCGAAAGATCATGGCACAAGGCATTGTACAATGCTTTGTGGTCTAATAGAATTGCCCCAAATGGGAAATAGGCATGTCACCATTCCAACTCTTGTATGGGTTGAATGAAAAGATTCCAATCACCTTAGAATTTATTGCACTAAAATTGGCTAAGGCCATAGAAGATGAGACATTTGGAATTTTTTTCGACAAGTGTATAATGTACCTTGTCAAGTTGGAGGAGAATCACACTCAAGTGGTGAACCGTATTGCAGAACACCAAGATCAAGTCAAGAAGCTTTTTGATGAAAAAAAAAAGTCTCAAGATTTTTAGATTGGAGATCTAGTTCTCTTGTGGGACAAGAGAAGAGAGCCAAAAGGTATGCATGGGAAGTTCAACTCACTGTGGAGAGGTCCTTTAAAGATTCACTAACTCTGTGGTGAAAATAGTTTCTTTCTCGCATACCAAGATGGCACTCTATTTTTTCCACCACATAGTGGACAACATCTGAATCACTTCACCCAATGAGGCAATAGATGAGTTTTGTAAATACTTGTACAATATATGTGTCATTTTCTTTTTGAGTCTTTTTTTTTTTCACCTAACTCTATGCCCAATGGATGGATGAAGGCACTTAGAGACTATAATTATTCTCTTCATTCATTTCAAAGGATGATTGAAGGAATTTCCCTAGCTAGAGCCAACTATTATCCTCAAATTCAGCTGGGCATAATTTGTGGGATAACCCATACAAAATATGTCCATTTCATAGACCACACACTCTAAGCAAACAAAACAAGTACAATCACATTGGTCCTCATCCGTGGTTCCCTAGCCTTGGAACGTCATTTCAAGCATTAACCTTTGTCAGTTCATCGAAATTCACATTTTAAACCAAGTTGAGAAAAATCAATTTCTAGTGTTAGAAATTTTTTCAACTCCTACAGGATCACTAAATTTCAACACCCCTGCAAGTCATATGCAAAAGATAAAAAGTGCAAGGTCATTAAAAATCAATGACCCTGCATATTTTTTACCAAACTTTAAGCTTGCATTGGTGTTAAAATTTCCCAACCTTGCGAACTAGAGTTCACACAAGTTTCCATTTAATGCAAGTTTTAAATGTGTTTTGGTTGCTTTAAATCAATTTTGTTTGGCTTTATGTTTTCTTTGTTTTTCATCTAGGTTTTTAGTTTAGTTTCATTTTCCATTATAAATTAGTCATTTTTTAAAGGATTTGTATGAGATATATTTTTGTGTACATACTTATAAGATTTGTATTTATTGTTCTAACCCTAGTTCCATTTTTTCCTGTTATTCATGATTTCATTCACTCATTAGGGTATTTAGTTCTTGTTCTTCCTTCTTTTTGTTTCAAACCGACATTATGTAGATAGTCCCCCATCAATCTCATTTTTAATACTGATGAAGATCTCCATCAAAACGTAAGAAATTTGACCCCAAATATGTAATGGTGGTGTTTTTCATTGCATTTACATATGAAATAATTGAGTGTTAATGTATGGTCAAAGTTTTAGCCTGAAACTTCATGCAATGCTTTCCTTTACTTGCAATGGCAGTGAAATTCACTACCATTGCAAGTTAAACTTGATCATCTAATGTGATAGCAGTGAATTTTTCTGCTATTGCATGAGTCCATGTTGCAAGAGGTAGGGTCGGTGAATTTCACTAACCTAACATAGGACATAAGTTTTACCTTTCCTCAGATGTAAGGTCATGGAAAAATAGCAACCCTGCATTTTGTTGAACTACCACATGTAAAGTCATGGAATTTCCCTGACTTTGCATAAACAAGGTTTCTTCCACTTGTAAAATCAAAAAAAAGTTTTGACTCTGCAACACTTTCTGTAAACATCAAATTCACATACAAAAGTGCCAAATTTTAGTGTAGTTACATGAAAGCATCCATTTCCACCTATAGAGGTGCTGAAGTTCAATGACCTAGCATCATTTTGCAAAATTTTCCTAACACTGGGAATTTCTTTTTCCTTACATTCCACTTGCTAGTTCACCCACTTTCGCTCCATTTTTTTCCATCATCGCACTCAAGCCATCCAAGCCCATGTAATAGCTCAAAATTTCCCCACCTTTATATCCATCCAAAATGTAGTATCTCATAATTTTTGAGCCATTACATCTGAAGTATAATACCCATGCAAGAGCTTGGTTTTTCTCCACCTTTGCATCTAAAGTTCCAAAGCGTATGTAGTCGCTCAGAATTTTCTCACCAATGCATAAAACCCTGTATTTTCTCTAACACTAGAAAATATGAAAATTTTCAGCTAATCTTACATTCCATTCAAATCTTTTGTTGTTTGGATTCTTGAGCAGTTTTGATTGATTTATTGCCTATCACTAGGAAAGAAAGCCATGAAATACAACCAGAAATTTTTTCCCACCAATTCAATTATCCAGGAATATACATCCATGGTTTAGAAGGAATTTGAAGATGAAGCTTTCTCAATAGCTTCAATAGACAAAATGATGTATATTCAGCTAACTCTGGATAATTTGAAAGTTGTTCTTGAAATGAACTAAAAAGTGTGCAACACTATCAAGGGCTCAATCACATGAGTTCTTGCCATCTCCAGACATACCACAGGTCCCAATGATAAAGAAGTTCAAGAAATCCTAAATAAATATGAATATTTCTTGGAGAAGGATGGTAAAGAAAGTTGAATGTGGCTTGATTTTCACTTATTTTTTAGTATCTTTCATGCTTTTTGTAATTAGTTCAAGACAATCTACATGTTTTTTTTAGAATTGTAAATACATGTAAAAATAGAGAAGTCCATCAATAACTTTGTACTCCAATGTTGAATAAGTCAAAGTAGTTATTTATTTCCTAGATTAAATCTTTTTCTCTCCTCTATAAATATGAGAGAGCTCATTTGTAATTGGTACCTTTTAATCTTATGAACAAAGTGCTACCCAAATTGTGACTCAACTTTGAAACTTTGTGTTCAAATTTCAAGATCAAATTTAGTTAATAAAAGAAGGCGATTTTTTATTTCAACCTTTATTTTGAATCAAGTTTGTATGAGTGAGAATGTTCTTATTTTGTTCTTGCTAATTTATATTACTGTTAATTGGATAAGTAGAAATTCTTTCTTTTGGCTGGAAGGACATTCAAGATAGGATATATGAACTTTGAGTTATATTGATTACTTGAAATTGTGTGATGTAAATGTTTCTTGGTGAAGATTATCAAGACTTTGAGCTTAGATTTATTCACTTTGTGTGTGGATCTATTGATGGAGTGGGTTGATAGAATTTTTGCTACAATGTGTATCATTTGTTACTATAGAATTATCATAGAAGGCAATAAGAAGACTTTGGTATTTTGTGTGCTTTTGGTTACTTATAATATAGTTATATTGGTACTCTTTGATTACTCTTACGTTTAATCAATAATATTGGTAATTACTTCTTAGGTAGATATTTAGAGGTGTAGATCATTGCAAAATATTATTGTGGAACACTGTAAATGTATTTTCTGAAAGAAGGGAAAATGGTGAATGTAACACACCTCACATGGTTAAAGTTAGTGTAAATAATTTTATCTTAGCATAGTCTACTTTGTGTTCCAATAAGTAGTAAGAATGGAGCCTCCCCTTTTAGAGAGGAGAGAACATCCTCATCATAGTTGTGGCTGGAATACCTATTTTGTAATATGTAAAGGGATTACAAAATATTCACCCAACACTTTTTTTATTTCATTGTTACTAGGAAATATGGAAAGGGTTTGACTAGTTCTCATTTAGAGGGTTTTGTGTCATGCACTTCTATTTGTGTGTTCGTCAATGGTTTTCATTTCAAATATATTTTTCCATGCAATTGTATTATTTTTTTCTTAATTTCACAATAGTTCACTTTGCAATTTTATTTTTATATTTCATTCTTACTACGAAATATGGAAAGGGTTTGACTGGCTTTCATTTAGAGGGTTTTCTTTCATGCACTTCTATTCATGTGTTCATCATTGCATAAACATTGACTATGCAGTTTTTTTAATATTTGTTTGTTATTTTGAAATATGAAAATGGTTTTGTGTGCGGTGTTTTTAATCTACTAAAATGTAAGAAAATCAATCAAAAGACTAAAAACAAGAAAAACACTCAAGATTGGGTGATGAGCTCAAACCAACATATGAAGCCTCATACTATGTAGATGTTCCCATGATGTGTGATTTGTTGTGTGCTCACTCGAAAACCCGGAAGCATAATGGCGTTCCAAGGAAAAATGGCTAAGTGTTTGGATAAATATATTAGAGGATTTTGGATGGAGGGCTAGGATTGTGAGTTGAAGATCAAGGGTTGAGATTCCTTGAGACATCTCAACCCACATGGAAATGACACTTTTCATCATGTGGATGCATGAGACAAGATGGGAGTACTTGATAGGTACCATAGGGATGGGAAAGAGAGGACAAAAGGGAATTTAAAATTTCATCATAATCCTCATGGGGATTGAGGAGGAATTAAAAATTCCTCCGAAGGACCTTGGGAAGGAAAAAAGGAATTAAGAATTCCTTGGGGGATGGGGAGAGTTTACCAAGGGGTTTATTAGGCTAGGTAATCAATGATTAAGATGTGCAAGTGAGGGATTAGTGGGGGAATTAGGCTAATGGAGGAAGATAAATGAAAACTTGCATTTTATGGAGGATGTGACACCTCCCTAATCAAGGATTAAGAATGTGCACATCCATTCAAATTAATTAGGATTCAAGGAAATTTATGGAGGATGTGACATGAGGGGAATTAAATAAATAAATTATTTATTAAATTTTTGGAGGAAAGGGATAAGTGATGAGAGTAAATAATTAAAGGTAATTATTTACTTTAGGATATAATTTATAAATGATAGAAGAAATAGATTAGGATGAAGGGATAAGGGATGAAGAATATTAATTAAATAATGGGGTGTTATTTTATTAATATAGAGGATATAAAATTGTTTGAAATAGGGTAAATTGACCAAATGGAAGTTGTCAAATTGTTTAATGTCTACATATTTCATTGGTTTTCATTTCAAAGATATTATGCCATGCAATTGTATTAATTTTTTCTTCATTGCACAATAATTCACTCTATAATTAGCTTTTTATATTTAATTCTTAATACGAAATATGGATAGGGTTTGACTGGTTCTCATTTTGAGGGTTTTCTACCATGCACTTCTATTCGTGTGTTCATCATTGCACAAAAATTCACTCTATAAATTATTTTTAATAGTTGTTTGTTATTCCAAAATATGAAAATAATTTCACTAGTTTCCATTTCAAAGATATTTTGTCATGCAATTGTATTATTTTGTTCTTATGTATGTACATATATATACTCATTATATATGTAATTATATATATTTATATATGTATGTGTATATATATGTATATGTATATATGTGTGTATGTATATATATGTATATATATGTATATATATACATGTGTATGTATATATGTATATTTGTATATATGTATATGTATATGTATACATACTGATATATTTATATGGCTACAAGGAACAACACATTAAAACTAATAGAGTAGTGTATATATTCCTTCCCCACCCCAAACATCTAGTTGAGAGCATTAATTATGCCTCGCCACCTTTGTTAGGTCCACTGGGCAACTTTCCTTACAAATCCTTCCATAATTACTCGACCTGACAAGAACCTAATTCAGAGATCAAGGTTGATTTAATGCTCCAAATTCTCCCATATCCCACTCATTTTCATTCCTTTTGTTTGTGTTTATTCTAGATTCTTCATTTGGTTATGCACCCATACATGTTTGTCTCTCCACGATTCATTGTTCAGATCTACACGCTTTATTGTTCGTCTTTACACTCTCAAAATCTCCCTTTCTCTTTCAGATGAGATTTTTCACCTTACCAGGCATGTACTAGTGTCTTTCTTTTTGGCATTGTTTAACCAATGTTTATTCATGTCTCACTATACTATTTATGTAATATGTATGTATAAATATACACACACACATATATGTGTGTGCGTATGTATATATATTTATATATTGATATCCTTATATGACTAAAATGAAGAACATATTAAAAATAACATATATATACCAATATTCCTTTGTCTAATAATATCTATATATATGCCAACATATGTATATGGCATGCTCTTGTAATATATTGTTGTATAAAATGTAATTTTTACACTCTAACTACACAAGATCAATTGATTTCAAATCAATTCTTAATACCTACCAATGCCTATCAGTTCTATACTATGTCATTGTGTCACCCATTCTGCTATAAGTGCTCATGTAAATGTGATTTCATTTATAATCTATATTTCTGGGAATATAGACCAATTGAATGCACTGTAAATTTTTGTCACCCACTACCTTGTAACTCAATATTTTGGGTTTCAACATATATTGTTTATGAATGTCAATAAATTTATGTTCCATACAATGTGATTGTTACACCCTGACGCAGTCCAAGGTAGGAGGGTCTGATGAGGGACAGTCCAACCTCGCATCTTAAACAACTAACACTCAGATCTTATTGATATGTAATAGAAGCTAATAGATAATCCAAATAAAGATAATAGATACGCAACACATGACACAAGATTTATCCTGGGAAAACCCTCAAAGGGAAAAACCCAGCCTTCAAAGTTCACTCCACATTATATTATGATCTCAAAACATATTACATATGCCACTCAGGCTTTATAGATGCTAGTTCGTAGCCTAGGAATTACAAACAATTCATATAATAAAAATATTTCATCGATTCTTCCTTTTGCTTCAAGATTTCTCTACTCTGCTGACCTTATCGGATCAAAACATCTCATCACCGTGCTTCATGACTGCTATTCTTCACACTTAATATCTTCCTTCAAAATATTAGAACGTTGTTTTCATAAAAAACTCGCACATATGCCTTCATGCATCCCCTCCATTATCAATCTCCTCAAAAAAATTGGTCTTATATATCTACATCCAAGGATAACATCAACTACATGTCGGCCCAACAATATATAAAAAGTGTACAAAATGTCAGCCCAAATCCATAAGAAATTATCAATGTGCATCAACCAAGGTCGGCCCAAACATATTAGGGACCCAAAACAACATGCATCGAACACAAAACATGTTAAACAATTAGCCTCAAAGATCCACAACACGCTACAATCACCCTGTCGGCCAAGAATAGGAAAACAAGAACTCCTAGAAGGAAAATCACTAATCATGAGCACAACAATCAATGTGAACCAATAACACATATAGATCACAATCTAGAAACATCCATGAATAACCACTGAAGATCCAAACCAACTCAGATTACAAGAATCACATCATCTTCCTTCAGGAACACCAACTAAAGCAACCAAACAACTGTTAGAACACAAAAACTCATAACTTGATCAAATATTCATGCGAACCTCTGAAACTTCTGGTGGATAAATTAGACATGCTTGTCAACAATCCCTTTAATCCATGACTTCTTATCCTCAATATACTGAGCTAGCCATCATACTGAACTTCACTGCATTATCTACAACCTCTATAATTGAATGTTCTTTGAATCTTCTGAATGCCCCTACATCAAAATCTTAGGGTTATTTTAAAAGTGAGCCTCTTCACTTTGGGCTAAGTTATGTCAAAATCAATGTTGTCTCTTTGAATTGGTTCGGCGATCTTTTCATAGGTACTTTCAACTGCCTCACAGTCGGCGGTCTATTCAAGTCCACCCTGTAAAACTACCTCAAGTGTAATTTGGATTCGACGATCTACCTGCAAGCCTTGCACTACCTCAATGGTCAGCGGTCTGAGAAAGCCTTCTCTACAAGTTTCCTCAAGATCAATGTCTACCTCAATCAATTAAAAGTTAGTAGGTACTTGCAACTACCTCAAGGTCGGTGGTCTATTCAAGTGCACACTACAAAACTACCTCTAGTGTAATCTTGATTTAGCGATCTACTTGTAGGCCTTGCACTACCTCACTGGTCGACGATCTGAGCAAGCCCACCCTACAATTTTCCTCAAGATTTGGTTCAATCAATTAAAATTTAACACATGCTTGCATCCTCTGAAACAATCATGTGACTTCCTTGATCCATCAATGCCATTTCTAAATTTCCTCTGCAACACTTTCTGATCTTTGCATTTCCTTTGCACACCTCAAAATGTATTTTCTTCTCTACATATACTGTTCCTACACTATTTTCTACCTCTGCAATGTAGACTCCCCTTTTCAGTTATGCTTCACACTGGTTCACTGCTCTCACAAGTATCCTTAAGATCACTTCTTCTTCTTCTTCTGCTTCTTTTGATTCCTCCAAAGGTTCCCCTTCCTTTGGATAAACTAATTATGTATCAACAAATTTTTATTCATCTACACAAACTACCTTTGCAACCTTTACTACTGCTATTTCATTAGCTTCTTTGGTATTATGTTTTCGATGACATTTAGTGCTTGATTCTTTCTTCCTCCAAACTTGAACACAAGTTCCTTCTCTATAAAATCCTCCTTCAATCCTTTGGTACCCTTCACTGTGATAAGAATTATGACTCTTGTCACTTCTCCCTTTATAGTTTGAATAACTATCCTTGTCTTGATCTGTATAAGGTCTTCTTTCCCTACATCCCGATCCTTCCTTTCCCTCAACATATGAATTCTTCAATCTGTTAAAATTTCTGAACTTATGAGAAACATACTTCAATTTTGATCCATCAATCCATCCATAATTAATCTATATACAATTTTTCCTAGGATTTCTCCCTCTAATTTTATTCCAACACATCTTCTTAGAATGATTCCTTAGTCCAAAAAACTTACAAGGGTGTAAATCCCAACATAATTCATTTTCATGTCCATGCCTATTACAATGTGAACAATACATACTTTTTCTTCCCTGATCCAAATTGTCTGAACTTGTAACAACATCCTTACCTTTGTCATATCCAAGGACTTCACTTCTTGCTCTCCTTACTGGTACAATAGGTTCGGTCATTCCTTGTTGATGCTTTCCCAGTTCTTTTCTTCTGTATCCCATTCTCTGCATGATTTTGAAACCAATACCATCTCCAACAATTATAGGCTTAGTTACATTGTTATCTTCAACTTCACCTTCTACAACATCATATAAATCATTAGTATCATAAGAAACATCACAAAGTTTAGGCTTAGATCTCAGATTCTCATTCTCCTTCTAGCATGCTATAAGTGATTTCTCCAACTAATTAACATGTTCCTTCAAGCCAAATATTTGCTTCTTCTACAAATTGTTCTCCTTGTTCAACTCTTTCAAAATTTCCTCCAAATCTCTGCTCTTCTCATCCAACTCCTTAAACAACATGAATCATTCTTCAAACTTATCCAGTTCGGCTTCTAGTTCTTCATTCCTCCTTCTTTCAATCTCCAATTCTTCTTCAAGAGCATCATACTTGTCTTTTCCTAGTTCTTTCATCCTCTCCATCAATTATGAATTACACTTCCTGAGTTCGAACAATTCTTCCTCCAAGGTATCCCTTTCACATATTAGGTTCTCTTTTTCCTTCTTTGTCATTTTCCCAATCTTCCCCATCTTGCAATAGATTCACAACCAGCTCTTCAACTTTCTCTACAACCTACTCTAAAATATATTTGCAACCATCCAACATATTTAGAACCTATTCACAGATTTGCAACCAAATCTTCAACCAGCCAATAGGTTGAGAACCAACTCTGATACCAATTGACATAGTCCAAGGTAGGAGGTTCTAGTGAGGGACTATCCAACCTCACAGCTTAAACAAATAACACTCAGATCTTATAGATATGCAATAGAAGCTAACAGATAATCAATATAAAGATAACAGATATGCAAGAACACATGACACAAGAATTATCTTGGGAAAACCCTCAAAGGGAAAAACCTAGCCTTCAAATTTCACTTCTCATTATATTATGATCTCAAAACACATTACATCTACTACTTAGGCTTTATAGATGCTAGGCCATAGCCCAAGAATTACAAAAAATTCATCTAATAACAATCTTTCATCGATTCTTTCTTCTACTTCAAGATTTATCTGCTCTGCTGACCTTACTAGATCAAAACATCTCATCACCATTCTTTATGACTATTGTTCTTCACATTTAATATCTTCCTTAAAAATATTAGAACATTGTTTGCACATACAACTCACACATCTTTCACATATTCCTTCTTGCTTCCCCTCCATTATCAATCTCCTTAAAACAATCGGTCTTATATATCTACTTCCAAGGATAACATCAACTACATGTTGGCCCAACAAAATATAAAAAGTGTCCAAACTATTAGCCCAAATCCATAAGAAATTATCAATTCACATCAACCAAGGTCAGCCCAAACATAGTAGGGACCCAAAACAACATGTATCGAACATGGAACATGTTAAACAATTAGCCTTGAAGATCCACAACACGCTACAATCACCCTATTGGCCAAGAACAAGAAAACATGAACTCCCAGAAGGAAAATTGCCAATCACGAGCACAACAATCAATGTGAACCAACAACACAGATAGATCATGATCTAGAAACATCCAAAAATCACCACTGAAGATCCACAACAACTCAGATTACAAGAATCACATCATCTTCCTTCAAGAACACCAACTAAAGCAACCGAACAACTATTAGAACACAAAAACTCATAACTTGATCAAATCTTCATGTGAACCTCTAAAACTTCTGGTGGACAAACTAGACATGATTTTCAACAAACCCTTTAATCCATGACTTCTCATCCTCAATATACTGAGCTAGCCATCATACTAAACTTCACTGCATTATCTACAACCTATGTAACTAAATGTTCTTTGCCCCTGCATCACACCCAATCTTCTCTCAGTGCACAAGATCAAGTCATTTCACTTCTCTTCTTAATCTATATGATTTTAGTGTGTAATATAATCTTTATTTTTTCTTTAATTTCCTCATTTAACTCATGTATAGATGTTGGTATATATATGTATGTATATATCTATTTATTTAAATGTGTTCTTCATTTTAGTCTTTTAAAAATGTTGGTATATTCGATGGTCACTTGTTGTAAATTTGTGTCTTGCTCACTCTGCTTGGATGGTGTGCAATTTTAATTCATGTTTGGATCACCCCATCCTCCCTTAAACAGCTTGGTGATGGTGAATTTCACTTCAAAGGTATATACTTTACTTACAATAATTTCTCTCATAAGGTAAACACTGCTACATGTCTTTGATTGATGCCTCCTTTCATTTCTTATTGTAGGATTGAGTTGGAGAAATTCACCATATCATTGGCCATATCCATTTCATAGAGGTGAGTTTTTTAACCTCACTAAGGTTGTACCATTGTGTCATGTTAGTTGTTGTTTCTTTCTTTGTATTATTTATTTGATTTGGTATGGGTGTGTTGTGTTTCATAAGTTGATGGTTATGGTTTTTTCATTGATTTTGAACATAATATTTAAAGTGTTTATGTGGTTATCTATTGTTCAAAGGTTATCTTTCTTTCTAGGTGCATCCACAATGTGCTCGATGATGTATATGGTGTCTAGAGTGTTTATGAACATTTCCAATATTTGTGTTCATAAAAATAGTCACTTTGTCAAGGTTAAATATGGTTCTCTTCATGCATCACTGTGACTTTAACGGGTTTAATATTTTCATTTAATTTATATCTATATAAATTTCAATCTATCTATCAATATATATATCTATATATCAATTTATCTATATATATATATGTACATGGAAGATACATATATATATATACATGTAGATACATTTATATATACATATATACACACACACACACATATATATATATACACATGTACATACATATGCACATAGATATATATGTACATATGTATGCACATACATATATATGCACATATATATACATATATGCACTACACAATTATGAGATACATAATTGAAAAATGAATTATTGTGCAATAGAACAAAATAATGCAATTGCATGGTAGAATATCCTCGAAATGAAAACTAGTAAACCATTTCCATATTTCAGAATAACAAAAAAATATTAAAAGAAAATTGTAGAGTTAAAGTTTGTGCAATGATGAACACAATAATAGGGGAGAGCACCCCATAGTGGATCACCCTACCATGTCAGGTCCACATGGATGAGAATTAAAAATAAAATTTTCTACCAAATTATCTATGGGACATGCTACAATCCAATTGGTCTAACTTGTTCATGACGTGCCCGTTTCAATGTCTAACCGTTTGCCATTAAATGACATCTTTCATTATGTAATATATATAGTCATAAAAGTACCTTAATACTATAGTTTTCCTTTATTCTCATTACATTGTTGTACTCATCCGTCCAAACATACCTCACATTCATCTCTACCCTTCACTCCTTCAACCTCCCTTGGCATGCCTCCATAGTAATACCCTCATAATAAACTATAATTATGTTTTGAGTGTTAACCAATATAATCTAATTAGTATTTACTACATTGAATCATAATTTTTTTTTGACATTATAAACATCTACGATAAATCTAATGTGGGTTTTGGTTTACAAAAATAGAGTGAACTCTTATAATTGATAAAAACTATACATGTTATTTTAATATGCGAAACCAAACAAATAGTCTTGAGATAAGACATGGAAACATGCTAACTTTTGCAGAGGTAGAGACTAAAATTAAATTTCGATTAAGTTATTAATATAAAAAAGGAAATATTACATCTACTATTTCTTTTTGAAGTGCTTTGTGGGTGGTAACATTTTGTTGTTAAATTGGTGTGTGACATTATTGTACTTTGTTTATAGACTTTATCGAGCCAATAGCCTTGTACATGTCATTTATGAAATATTTTATAAGATTGAATTCCTTGGAATGTTATATCTTATAATTAATTATCTTTGAAACTATGACAAGATTATACATGTTGGAATTGTCAATGTGGAAAGTTAGGTATTATAAACATAATAATTGTTGTAAACAAACTTTAATCAGATTTCAATCCTTGTTGAACTTAGACATGTCTAGTAGACCTTTTGAGTGACTATATGAAATGTCTTCTTATGTAGTTTCAAATGTTAGATTATCAACATAGAATGCATTTTATAAAATATTGTATAAGATTGAGTTCCTTGGAATGTTATATCTTATAATTAAATATCTTTTAATCTATGACAAGATTATATATGTTGGAATTGTCAATGTGGCAAGTTAGGTATTATAAGCATAATAATTATTATAAACAAAATTGAATAATATTTCAATCCTTGTTGAATTTAGACATGCCTAGTAGATATTTTGAGTGACTATATGAAATGTCTTCTTATGTAGTTTCAAATGTTAGATTATTAGCATAGAATATATTTTCTAAAATATTGTATAAGATTGAGTTCCTCGGAATGTTATATCTTATAACTAATTAGCCTTAAATCTATGACAAGATTATATTGGTTGGAATTGTAAATGTGGCAAGTTAGGTATTATAAACATAATAATTAGTGTAACAAAATTCAATAAGATTTGAATCCTTGTTGAATTTAGACATGTCTAGTAGACCATTTGAGTGACAATATGAAATGTATTCTTATGCAGTTTCAAATGTTAGATTATCAAAATAGAATGGATTTTATGAAATATAGATTATATGAAAATCATAAAAAGGTAATCACATAGTATGGGTCCAGTAGTGGGGATAGAAGTAGTCATCAATGGGCCCTCTTGATGGTGAAAATGACACAAACAACGTTAAACACAATATTTCTAATCTATTTCTTCTGAAAAAGAAAGACAACATATAGTAGCCTAACTCCCAAGGTCATGGTAGTTGGTTCTCAACTGTCTGGTGTCACTCAATTGGTCCATGCAACTGTAATATTCAAGGGGCCTGTGCTGGTAACAAGGAATACAAGAAATGACTGATTCATTGGACCATTCTTAATGAAAAGAGAGTTTTAAATAAAAGAAAAAGATAGGTCAAGGCATAGATTAGTGAAACATGAATGAAACTTAGCTAATATCCAAACATATATCTTCAACGACGAATGTTCTTCCACTATTTTAAGAAAACCATAACATGATACAATTTACAGAAACAATCCATACTATTAAATGCATCTATGGAGCTTAATTTAACCATCACAATCACACCTCATAAAAACTTCAAAGATTAAAAAGAACAAAACTTCTCATTCATCGCCAAGATCATAGATCAACAGACATTCAATAACTCAATCCATAGATAATTTAACAAAATAATCCTTAAATCTAGTTTCTTCTAATGACTTTCATCACATAAGAAACACTTATGCTTCAGCACAATCACTGGCATACAAATAGACTATAATTCACTAACCATATCAAATAAGCCCAAGTCCAATACCATATTGTGTAAAAACCTGTATTTTGTATTCAATTGTAACAAAAAAAAAACAAAGTATCTCTGTAAAGCTATAAAATTATATCTCCTACTATCAGGTGGCCAATTCTATTCTTATTAGCCGACCTTTAAAATATGATATCCTACGAGAATTTATAGATATACAAAAATATGAAGTCATCCCTATCTTGACTCGAGATCCACCTTTTCAAGAACTTAAACTTTCTTGGAAACTCAGATCAATTGATCTCTAGTTCCCATATTGAACATCTAGTTAAAATGGAGAGAAGAAGATAGAGGAGAAAAGAAATCCATGTGCTCATAGAACTATCAGTTATGCATGCAGCCATAGGACTGTCAGTTATACATGTAGATTTTGATCTAAAGTGTACTCATCGTAACTAGAGAAGACTTGTTGAAGCATATCCGAATCTGGCCCATCAATCAAACTATCTTAGAACTAGATTCTCTTCAGTTCAGCAGCAACAAACTCCCTCATTTATTTTAAATTCGTCAACTCCCTTCTAGCAGCCCTCACCTCTTCTTTAATATCCATTAACCAGTCCAATAGTAGATCCTCTCCAACATCTCCCTTTTTCACAACCTCCTTAAGTATTTCATCCCATTTCTCTTTTAATTGACTTAAAGGTAGGCCTTCCTTTATCGGTATATCAACATTTACTATAATACAAATAACCTCTTCTAACACATCAATCTGTTCATTTAGATCCTTGCTAGAATCTTGAACCTCACTCTTATGTTTATACAAAAAGTCAGATCTAAACAGGATTATGCTGGAGGTCTTTTCCAAGAAATCCGTGTTGTCCTCTTCAAGGATTGACTGCTCTAGAAGAGTGGATTTTGATAATTTACTAATCTCTTTTAGCTTCTGGATATATCTTCTATACTCCTCTTCCTGTTCTCCCAACTCTTTAGCATGCTGATTCATCTCTTCTATTAACCCTAATGTCAACTTGTGAATCTAAAAATTGTTGCCCAACACCTTACCTATCTCTTGATTTAACCTGTCAATCCATCCATCCATCATCTCTACCTTACTCCTTACCTACATAAAATTATCCACCTCTTTCTTGCTAAGCAAAATTGGTGTCTCAATGGTTGCAATTTGTTGTGACCTTAGAGCAGAAACATTCTTCAAGAAAGTATGCAATTGATCCAGTTGAGCCTTAAGCTCATCCTTTCTTTGTTTATCCTTCATCATTCTTTATTTGGTGGATGATGCTACCACATCAATCAAGTTCATTTGTTGATCTCTAGTGGGTCTTCCTAGATTAACCATGCCTAATTGGTAATCAGTCAGATGCATCTCCCCCACATCCTTATCCACCACTAGTATTGCACATTCAACAATGATTTCTCCTCCTTCAGTGAGTTTGGTGGTATGCAGGATTTTAGCCTTCTTCTCGGGCCTTTCCTTTTCAATCTCCTTCATCATATCATCCCAATCAATAGGCTATGAAGATGCAACTGGCCTCTTTTGCAAATCAAGTTTTAGCCAAGTGGGAGCACTTGGAGTAGTGGCCATTATAGTTGAAGATGAAGCAATAGTTGTAGAGGACTATAGCACATTAACCTTAGGTTGAGAATAAACCCCTTCTACATTTTGTTTCTCTCCCTCTACATCTTTTTGTACAATCTTTTTCCTCTCTTCTTCTAATACTTTGAGTCTGTCTGAGGCTTCCTTTTCCTTTTGTAGCTGTTTTGCAAGCTTCTCGACATCTTTCTCCTTTTCTATGTGTTCTGCCTCTTCCTTCTTCTTATGAGCTTCTTCAATTATTTTAATTTTAGCCACAAGGGCTTCTCTTTCCCTCCGCTGCTTAGCCTTTTCCACTTCAATCTCATGAATCTTCTGCACTAGCTCAAGCTTTTCATTTTCTTGGTTGGTCCTAAGCTCCTACTCCTTTTTGCCCTTGTTGTTTTATTACCTCATCGGCTCTTTGCTTAGCCTCCAATTGTTGTTGTTGAAGTAATGCATTAGATTTCTCCTTAGCGTCAATTGCCTTTTGCTTCTCCATTGCCTCTGCATGTGCTTGAGCATCTAAAGCCCTCTTTGCTTCCTCAAACAGTGCCCACTGATCCTCCTTTTTTAGCAGATGGTCAGTTTCCTCCTCTAGAGGCATATTTTCTTGTGCATCCTTCTCTGACAAAGTCTCATCAGAGTCTATTCCCACATCATGGATCTCCACCTCTACTCCTTTTCCCTTTAATTATTCAGCAATATCATGAAGAGTCCCCTTAGGTGTCTCTCTACTTTGCTGCTCTGTAAGAGGGACTTGAGAAGATGACTCACTTATTGCTGGTGTTGAAGTCACAAGCCCTATTTGGGCATCCTCCTCCTGTGCCTCTAGTTCATCTTGATTCGATGCTTCAAGCTCAATCTCTTCAATATCAAGAGGGAAGAATTCCAAAGGCTCCTTGGGAGGAAACTTCCTCTTAATTCTCTTATATCCCTTCCCTTTCTTAGGACCTGGACCCCTAGGAGTTTTGGCTCTTAGAACAGCCTAGTGGATACTCCTATCCAAGACCGATCTCCCTATTTTCTTGATGTCGATGGTCTCCTCACTATCCCAATCTATAAGATCCAAAATTTTGGTACCAATATTCAATGCTTCATAAGATGGATCCAACATAACTCCGCCATCTACCAATGTATCAGGAATATCATCTTTGATCCCGAATTCTACCATGAGTGAAACAGGAAACACCTCATAATTCCTTTTCCTAAGGTCATATTCATGTTGAAGATCACTTCAAAAGTCCTCTAGTAGGTTGAAATGCTTGTCAAAGACCGAGGCTAGCAAAGAATTCATTTTCTTCTTTGGGTCAAAGTGCTTTCGGGCATTATACAAGCCCAACTTCAAATGTATTAGTTCATTGCAAACCACCTTAGCTCCCACAAGATGTGGGAAGTTGTATTCACCCAATTACATGAGAAACTTATGACAACCTATTTTGTGCTTCATCCCAAATCGGGCATTAACCCCCAGAGCTTGATAGACAAACTCCATCAGTACCATCCTATTGCTGCAACACCTTGGAAGTAAGTGGGGATGACCCTCAAATCTAGCTAGACTAAAATATGTGAACTTAGGGTATTGGATGTACCAACATCCCCATTCCATGATAAAGGCCATGGCTTCTTGACTCAATCTGTATTTGACATCTCTATTAAGTTGGTTAATGACAACATATAGGAATGCATCATTAACCCTTCTAAATTATTTTTTAGAAACCTATAGGGATAGCTAGTCATAATGATCCCATACTTTCTTTTATCCATCAGCTTCTCCCAATATTCCCACTCTATTCAAACCTGGAAAGATACCTCGTCTGGCTGCTGCATAAACAACATAAGAAGTCATGAAAAAGCTCTTGGTTTCCCTTCTTCTGGTTAGCTGATCATGAATGGTATCTGAGACAATCATGGGCCAATCAAACTGTTGCTTGCCATTGAATATTTTCTGAATGAAGGGAACCATCCATTCCTTGAAATGAAATGCATCCCTCTTCCCGAAGACCCTAGACAGCATCATTATCAGGTTCGATACCTCTTTGTAAAAATATTCCCTCTTTGGCTGATCTAAGAGCTTTATCAGGAACTTCTTCTGTGCTCTCAACCACTTATTGTTCAAATGAGCCTTGTTGGCTTCCTTGTGTTTTCTATATATCCCTAAAGCATCTGCCTCATTCAACTATACTGGGTTCTTTGGATCAAGGACACTAAAAATGTGTTGAAACATTTGAGGAGTTAGATCTATAATCACATTGTCCTATGAATCCATGCATTGTCTAGTGGCCAGATTATTGGCTCCTACTATTGTCATGATCAATTTTGGGCATTGGATGGATAAAGGAAATACATCAATGTGAGCCAAGCCAAACTCAACTATTCTTCCAGTCCTCCCTATTACATCCTCAGTGAATGTTTCTGAGCATAACTCCTCAAAATTGAATGGTCCTAAATTGGTATCAGTTATATCTGCCCAATCTGATTCCACCTTGCTTGTAGTGACAACAGGACCCCTATGGTTATACCTCAAGGTATAGGGTAACTTCTCTAGCTTAATATTCTTAGGCTTAGTTGCTGCCTTTGAAGTTTCTTTAGGCCAATTCCTTTGGGAAGCTTCTCCTGATACTCCTAACATTCCTTAGCTTCCTGTAACAAAACCTCAAATTAGATCCTTGAAAAAATTTCACAAAATATGCTTTAAACTCTTACCCTTCATATATATATCAGAGGTAGAACCAGGTAGAAAAAAATTTAAATAGTCTCTTTTAAAAACACTACCTAGATCAGAGTCAAAACAGTTATTGAGCATGTAATAATAATAGGTGGGACCAGAGTCGGAGTTGGAATGGTAACCGAAATCGGAATTGGAACGAAAACTGATTCAGTTCCATGAAGATTTTCTAATTCATATTCAATTACAGTTCCGGTTCTAGTTCCGCCTGGGTTACCAATATTTTGAAAGCATGCTTCTTATTGTAAGCTGAGTCAGAGATGGGATAGAAATGGAATCGGTACTCATTAGAAAATCATGTTTCAAAGTCTAAATTGATTTTCATCCTGCTTTCGCCTAAAATTACCATGATGTCATAAGTGACTTTAACAAGCCGATGAATAACCTCAGAAAAAGGAATAGGTCACATCAAAACAAAGGGGCTAAAATATAACCTATACAAAACCATCCCCATATGACCGAGAGGCAATCGTACTAATTTAGGGCATCATATTTAAAACAAGAACATGTCAAAACCCTAAATCAAAACCTGTCGATTTCAAAAACTAGAGCATGAATTTAACCCCATTTAAACTAACTAGATCTAATGCGAAACAAGATTCCTAAGTAAAACCATAATTTACCAAACCCTACCAAAGTAAAAAATGTAATTAATCTATGATATTTTTTAAAACTAGGGCATCACGATACGGTCACGATTAAAACGTGAAAAATGACCGTGAGGAAAAAATAAACAAATGAGAAAAAAACACACCAGAAAAGAAAAACCAAACAAAAGAGAAAGAAAATGAATCACATGAACTCACAATAGAACTGAGAGTCATGAATTTGCATGAAACCAATCAACTGAAAAATGAAAACGCAAGACAAAACGAAAGAGAAGAACAGAAAACTGTACCTCAAAATGCAAAATAAATAGGTCAATCCTCTGAAGCAGTTTCATGCACAACTTCCTCTCTTTCGATCGATTCACATGCACAAATGCTCCACTGCAACTCTAGTTCGCTCTTGATCTCTTTTAGTAATGATGATAACTTTGAGTTAATCCCTAATTAAGGTAAAAACTCATAGTTACGTGTGTGCATGGTGCCTATAATTAATGTCATAAATGTGGTAGAGTGGAGTCAGAACTATAGAAGGAACTGACACATTACTGCTGTGCAAATTCAGTAAAGTCAACGACCAAAAATGGCGGGAGCGGAATTGGGATGGAAAAATTATTTAGAAACTTGTCCAATTTTCCAACTCGGTTCCCGTTTTGATTCTGGTTCCACCAACAAAGAAGAAAGTGAAACAAAATGACAAAATCAATCAAAAGACCGAAACAAGAAAACTTATCACAAAAAACCTAAGTTAAAATGAAAGACCAAAAAAGCGGAGGTGAAGGTAGAACGATATTTGATTTTGAAACTTTCAATAAATTTGGACTTAACTTCCACTCTAGCTCTAGCTCTGATAAAGATAAAACTAAAAGGTAGAAAAAATACTGTCAGGATAGGGATCCAAATCAATCTTTGAAACAAGATTCAAAACCCGATTCGGTTCTGGTTCTGGTTCCGACAAAACAAAGTATTCGAAAAGAAAGACTCCAAACTTTGTTTGAAAAACAACCAAGGATAAAAACATGTTTAAAGGGGGACCCATTTTGACCAAGACAAAAGATGGGGTGGTTATGCAAGGCATAACAAATGGCGACTCCGCTAGGAAAATAGTTTACCCATTTTCAAGATACCCAAGAAAATTCAGTCATCCAAAAACCACTTGGCTTATGAAGCATGCTAACTTGAATAAGATCAGTTATATATAAGATAAGGTTGAGCTAGAATCTCAAATGTATGTGCTCATGAGTTATTTCTAAATCTGAGTGTGTGCATATATTGTGTATCATTCTTTATAGATACTTTCTCTTCTTTTGAACAACTATACCTAAGATTCAAGCTACATAGGTTGAGTCCTTTAACTATCATGCAATAAAATCCTGGGTATTGCTCCGCTGCCAGACATGTGCCCATAGCCCCGATGAAGATACCTCTAGTTCTCTCAAAGCATTGCTCTACTACCAGCTAGGCATCCATAGCCCTGATAGAGATACTTGATTACCCATTTGATATTGAGTTTTCCTTTTCTTTCTTTCTTTTCATTCTTTTTAGTCAATCTTTACTTGTGGAAATATTTTATGCACCTTCCTCAATACTCAAACACAATGATCTGAAATGTGGGTTGAGAACTACAATAGATTTCATGATAGTCTTGAAATTGGATTTTTCACTTGAATCAAAGGTAGAGCCACTCTAAAATAGATAGGTATTTACTCATGCAGATGTTATCTAATTTGGTGATAGATTTTTTATCATAATTCATGAGATATTCACAATGTATCTTCTATCATTAAATAACTTTTCAATACAACATTAGAATAATCATAAAACATAAGTTTCAGAACAAAATCCTTTTTCAAATGATAATGATGAAAATACCTAAGCCAATTTCTCTTCCAGTACCAGCAGCATACTTTGAATAAAAACCCCTTGTCTTAAGATGGACAAAAATAAAGATCCCCAATGAAACAAGACACAACAAAAAAAACCAAACAAACCAAAAGAACAAACAAAATTTTAAAAAAAAAAATTAAAAACAAAACAAAAACTTAATTACATATGATACAGTATAATACATTCTCTTTAAAACATCGAACCTTTCATGAACCAAAATAGTGCTTGAGAAACTGACCATTAACTACTAATGGAACAAGTTCTCCTGTTAAGGTACTTAAACGAAAAGCATTCTCGCCTAGTATCTCAGCCACTTGATATGGACCTAACCAGAGTCTATCAAACTTCTAGTGATCTCCCTTCTTTTTTCTGGCTTTATCCCATAGTAATACAAGATCTGATATCCTAAAGGCTTTTATCTTAGCTCTTTTGTCAAATGAACGCTTGATGACAACCTGATGCTTAGAGAATTGCTGCAAAGAAGCATCTCTTTGCTCTAAGCAAATGAAGTAATCTAACTTTGATCCTATCATCCTTGGTATAAAATTCTTGCATAAACTTAAGAAGAGGTATTTGTAAATGGATCAGGAAGACTAGGTCTTGACCATAGACTAACTTAAAAGGTGAATTTCCTAGAGCTGCTATGATTTGGGTTTGATCTGGCCATAGGGAAAATCTCAACTGAGTGTGCCAGTCCCTAGGATTCTTCTCTAACAACTTTCTTATTACTTCCAACAAGTTTTTATTTGTGGACTCAGCCACTCCATTTACCTAAGGGTAGTAAATGGATGAATACTTCAAAATAATTCTATGTTCATATGCCCATTGAATGAATTCAGCACAAGAAAAAGTAGGGCCATTATCACATACCAGAGAAAATGGAACTCCAAACATGGTTGTGATATTCTCAATCAAAAATTTGATGACCAACTCTGTGGTATTATTTTTGTAGGGTTGGGCCTTAGTCTAGCATGTACAGTAGTCAGTTACAATCAAAGTGAATTTACGACCTATAGAAGAATTGGGATTAATAACACCTACAAAATCTAGGGCCCATTGAGTAAACGGCCTTACCTCATACATTGGTTGCAAAGGTATTGCAAGATTTATTTCCTTGGGTGCAGAAATTTGACACACATGACAAGTTCTGACATGTTGATGTGTATCCTAAAATATATAAGGCCAATAATAGCCTGATCTAAGAATCTGATGAGCCAAAGCATCCGCAGATCCATGTCTTGTTCCATGTCTTCCATGAAACTCAGAAATGGCATGCTTGGCCTCCTGCTGATCCAAACAGCATAAGTAAATCCCTTGAAAATTCTTTTTGTAGAGGGATCCCCCTTTAAGCATGTAGTGAGCACTCTTCATCCTCAATGCTCTCCTCTGAGTAGCATTCATTTCTTTTGGACATTTTTTATTGAGGAGGAAGAAAATCAAGTCTATATACTTGGGATCCTTAGTAAATGATTAGATAGTATACTGCTGACAAGTGATGTTTTTTTCCACATCTACCATTGCTTTTGATAAACCCTGCCCTCAAACAAGTTTCATTGGGTGAATCTCTAAGTCAAAATCTTGTGGAATTTCCATCCACTTTCATCTTCACTCTCCTAACTCACTTTGCATCAAAAGAGACTTCATAGCTGGATCTGGAACTATGGTCATTACTTGACTTTGAAGTATGTAATGTCTGAACTTCTTTACTGCTCATACCAATGCGAAGGATTGTTTCTCTAGTGGTGGGTATCTTACTTCTGCATTCTTAAATGGAGAACTCATGAAGGCAATAGGTCTTTCCTCTCCTTCTCCTCTTCCTTGTGTTAACACAACTGCACATGAATGGTCAGATGTGAAAGAATAGATATAAAAAGGTTATAAATAATCTAGGCTTGTCAAAATAGGTGCCTTAGATATAGATTGTTTAATCTACGAGAATGCAGATTTAGCCTCATTGCTCCACTCAATCTTTGCATCTTTCTTCATCATTTCATTTAGAGGTTTGACAATTTTCGCAAACCCTATTATAAAATTTCTAACAAAATTAATCCTTTCGAAGAAGGATCTCATTTCTTTCTTGCTACCTATCCTTGTCAATTTCAAGATAGCCTCCACTTGATTAGGGTCTATAGATATCCCTTCCTCTAATATGATGTGACCTAGGAGTTTCCCTTCAGATTCTCCAAACAGGGATTTCCTTGGATTGAGGGAGACACCATAGCTTATACATTTCTTGAGAACCTTTTCTAGATCAGCAGCATGGTCTTGTCTATTCTTGGAAAAGATGGTTAAATCATCCACATAAATAACTATACACTTCCCTATCAAATCTTTGAAAGCTACATCGATTGCCCATTGAAAGGTAGCTCCAGCATTGATAAGATCAAATGGTATTCTCTGGTAGGCAAACATGCCCCATTTTGTGGTAAAAGCGGTCATCATTCTATCCTCATGACTGACAAGGACCTGATTATATCTAGAATAAACATCCAAGAATGACATCATCTAGGACCCATTAACCTTTTGTAATACTTCATCAAGAGAGGGCAATGTATAATTATCTTTCTCAGAGGCTTTGTTTAGCTTCCTGAAATCAACACATAATCTGATTTCACCATTCTTTTTGCGTACATGAACTAAATTTTCCACCCAGGTAGAATGTCTAACACAAAATATTATTCTTGCAGCTAGGAGCTTTTGCACCTCTTTCTAGATCAAGGGCTCAATTAAAGCATTGACCAGGCATTTTTTCTAATGAAAGGGCTTGGCTTCTGGCCTGAGAGGTATGGTATGTGTGATCACCAAAGTATTAGATCATCATAACTCCAAGCAATGGCTTCAATGTTATGCTCCAAAACTTTGAATATCTTGTCCTTAATTTCTTGAGGACAAGTCTTTCCTATAAGAACATTTCTTTCAGGGCCTGAGTGAGTAAAATTAATAGATTCATATTTCCCTCCTTCACTCTCTATAGGCACCCTTTGACGAGCTTGTGGGTCTGAGTCAAATATTCTCTCTAAATCAACCATCCCTTTTGGAATGCTATTGCTTTTCAAATTCAATATACCTTCTGGACTACCATTCTTCAGATCCCAATCTCCATGATATCTTTCAGATTCATCTATTATCTGCCCTTCAAAAACATCAAAACTTGCCAAAAAGGCCAATATATGTTGATCATCATCAAAAACCTGAAAATGTCGGACATTATCAGGAACAGTTGGAACTGAAATTAGTTCAACTAAAAATCTCTTCAGATTAGAGTCTTGGATGGGTTCCAAAGTGCTAGCAGCAATAGTAAGAGCATCTATTATTTGATTAGCTTCTCTAGGGATCAGAGTAATCCAAAAAGCATCAAAGTCTTCAATTAAGTTAAAAACTCTGTTTTTGTATGCAACCAATGTTTTTTTATGACATGTATACTCACTACGTACCTATTTTACAATCACTTCAGAATCCCCCATAACCATGAGAGCAGTGACTTTCTTTTTATGAGCAAACATAAGTCCATGAGCAAGTGCTTCATACTCAGCCATGATGTTTGTGCAACCAAACTACAATCTATAAGAAGAAAATTAAGTCTTCCCTTTCGATTTGGTTAGTTCAATCCCTGCTCCACTTCCTACTTTGGATTTGGAACCATCAAACTTAAGAGTCCACAACTGGTCTTTGGCTGGGAGCTCTTTCTTTTTAAGGATAACAGGGGATGACCTACTTGGGATGTGTGGTGGCTCGAACTTTTGCTGGTTATCATAAATTGACTTGGGGCAAGGTTCACTTGAAGGTTTTTCTATGTTTTCAGCTTGCTCAACAATCACTTCTTGAACAACCTCCTGAGCTGAATTGCAATCCAATTCATCATTTATCAATGCCTTGGGAATTGATAGAGTATCTGGGGCAAGTGTATTGAAAAGGAATTGAGACACCTCAATTTCTCCTTGAATTTTAGAGCATAGAACCTAAGTCTGCTCTAGTGGTGAGGAACCTTCCTCCAGAGAAAGGCTAGTCTGAGTGAGAATGGTCGCATCTTTAGCTTCAAAAGAAAACTCATTGATGGGGGTATGGGGTTTCTGTTCACATATTTACGGAGGCTAGTCTACATGACTTAAGATGTCTAGGCATGATTGACATGTTAACTCTGAATGATTGTCATAATGAATCCTACACCAATTAGGAAGCAACACACTACTCAAATTAGTTTCTCCTCCTAATACCAACCTATCTTGTTGCAATGTACTAATTAGAACCTGCTGGTTGAGGTAGATCATTGGGTCACTATGTTCTAGGGGCAATGTATCCTCATCACTGATTACAGAGAAAGTGAGAACTTCCTCTTGCTTGTAAACTCCTATCTCAGTCTCAAAATATGCTACTTCATTTGAAGCATCATATTCTGTAATCATATGCTTGAGTCTTGGTTCACTCTCAATCCTTGTCTATGTTGGTACCCCCTTCTAGGGTACCCACATGTGAGAGAAATCCAAGGACAAATATCCCCCAATAATTTTTATTAGCTGCCGACTTAGGAGCATACCATATGTCTTTGGGATGTCAGCCACTTGGATATCTATGTAGGTTTGAATTGTTGGATCTAATCCATCCTATAGATGCATGTTCTTTAATTCACCTACAACATTAGCCTTAGTTTTGTCTAACTGGATCACTTTCTTATTGGTCGAGATAGGATTTAATCCTAAATTTTTACATATTGAAAAGGGCATAATATTACCCGATGCTCCAGAATCCAATAAATAGTTATGCAAATTCTTTCCAAAAATCCTTAAACTTAAAAGAAAAGGTAGGGTACTGGTCTTACCTTTATAGATAGCTGCATTGTCTCCTTTGTTGGAGTCACTTTACCTTTTCCCTTTAAGTGGTCTACCTCCTCCAAGGCCTTCAATACCACTTCACATTGAGCTGGGAACTACTTCATGATGTCAAAGAATGATAATGGTGTCTTCTTTCTCTGCAGTTCTACAATAAAATCAAATTCTAAATCATTCCTCACTTGATACTTAGGAAAAGGAGGTGGATTGCCTCTATTCTGAAAGTCAGAATGTCCCTTCGGTGGTGGTAGGTTATTTTTTTCATTTTGGTTGGGTGGGACCATGTTGTTTGGGGGTGCAGATGTAGTAAATGGGCCCTTATTCTGATTTCTCAGAAAGTGACCACCTTTAGACTAGAAGGCTTGGGCATCATACACATCTTCCTCTAGCTCATTATCTCCCTGCATGGGAAATTGGTATTTCTCTTCAATAGTCTCAAAAGTCATAGCAGTACTGACTAGCCCATTATCCTAATTGGAATTTCTTGCTGGAGGATGGGAATTAGCTTGTGCAATCTTTACCATTTTCTTCATTTCTAGACAATTAATCTCAGAATGTGTTGCAGTATCATGTAGCCTACACCAATTAGTCATGAAATTAAGGTTAGCCACATTAGCAGTATGTGATCTATCCTCACCTGAATGATAATTATGGGAAACTCCCCCATTGTTAGGTCCAGTATTCCACTGCTTATTGTTGTTGTTGGACCTCTGGTTATATCCTTTGTTATAATTTTGGTAATTTTGATTAGAGGAGTTTTGATTATGGAAGTTTTGATTGGTATTGTGATTCACACTCTGATTGGAATTCCCCTGGTTGTTGTAACCTCCTTGATTTTGGTAATTCTGGTTTTTGTTGTGGGGAGGGTTTTGCCTAATTTGTGCCATATCATTATACATTTGAGATAGAGTCTTTTTAAGAGTTTCTAGCTGATTGATCAGGTGAACAGTTTGTTCATTTTGCACATTTTGCACAATGGATGGGGAATGAACATGGGTTGATCCTCCTACTTTTTTTTGTTGTTGACTTTGGGGTTGCTAGGGAGAATCTTGCATGCCATTGCCAAAAAAGGGCACAGTAGGTGGGGCTTGCAAATCAGCAACAGGTCTGTATTGGGAGTAAGACATCCCTGGGATAGTGTTGTACAATGGTGGGTTAGGCATCCGATAACTCATGGGAGGAAAAGTTGCTCCTAAACCTCCTGATTACAGACTTATCTGCTATTGCAATTTGATATCTAGGTGATAAACCTATGACAGAGAGTCAATCTCATTGGCTTGATAAGTTCTCTTGAAGAATAATCCAATCAAGGGATCAACAACTCTTAAATGTTCCTGAATGGCAATATTCTCAGCTAATAAGTAAGGATCTTGCAGCCTACGAAACATCCTTTGGAATCTAGTGTTGAATAGAGGTAGTGGCTCATGATGTTTCTTTCTTATGGTGGAAAACTAGTGATATAGGATGGAAGGATCTACATACACCCTGAATTGATTGATGAAAGAATTTTCTAAATCTGTCCAACCCAAAATAGATCCCTGGGGAAGATTTAGATACTAGTTATATGCCATGTCCCCTAAACAATAAGGAAACAATCTACATACCACATCTTGATGAGAAAATTAAGCATGGGTACAAGCATCTTTGAAAGCCAGTATATGCTCCTCAACACTTCTTGATTTTCCTTGAATGTACTTGGGACAAATTTTTTTTGGGTTCTTTGGTAGATAATGGATTCCACCTGGAATAGTCCCTAATGGAGAGGGAGTATTCACAAAGTAAGCCATGGGTAAGATTGGTTGAGTGGGTGGTGGTGATACAGGTCAAATTGGTGGTGACACAGGCCTAACCGGTGGTGGTGATACTGGTCGAGCAAGTGGTGCTGATGTAGGTTGAACTGGTGGTGGTGTAGGTGGATTTGGTTGAAATCCATGTGGAGTAAGCAATGGTGGCAATGTAGGTATAAAAATCCTACAAGCATGGGGTCTAGGTCTAATCTGAGTTCGAACTTCTTCTAATGGTTCAAGATTGGTAGAGGATCTGAGAATCCACTCATATTTGTCTGGTGAGAAAGACACAATGTGAGCCAGCTTGTTCCTTCAAGACCTCCTTCTAGCGCCAGATCTATTGATGGTGAAAATGACACAAACAATGTTAAACAAAATATATATACTCTATTTCTCCTAAAAAAGAAAGACAACATATAGTAGCCTAACTCCCAAGGTCTTGGGAGTTGGTTCTCAACTATTTGGTGTCACTCAATTGGTCCATGCAACTGTAATATTCAAGGGGCCTATGCTGGTAACAAGGAATATAAGCAATGACTGATTCATTGGACAGTTCTTAATGAAAAGAGGATTTTAAATAAAAGAAAAGGATAGGTCAAGGCGTACATACTGAAACATGAATGAAAATTATCTAATATCAAGACATATATCTTCAACAATGAATGTTCTTCCACTTTTTTAAGAAAGCCATAACATGATACAATTTACAGAAACAATCCATACTATTGCATGCATCTATGGTGATTAATTTAACCATCACAATCACACCTCATAACAACTTCAAAGATTCAAAAGAATAAAACTTCTCATTCATTGCCAAGATCATAGATCAACCGACTTTCAATAACTCAATCCAAAGATAATTTAACAAAATAATCCTTAAATCTGGTTTCTTCTAATGACTTTCATCACATAAGAAACACTTATGCTTCAACACAATCACTAGAATATAGATAGACTATAATTCATTAACCTTATCAAATAAAATCAACTCCAATACCATATTGTGTAAAAACCTATATTTTGTATTCAATTATAACCAAAAAAATAACAAACTATATCTGTAAAGCTATAAAATTCTATCTCCTACTATCAAGTGGCCAATTCTATTCTTATTAGCCAACCTTTACAATATGATATCCTATGGGTATTTATAGATATAGAAAAATATGAAGTCCTCCCTATCTTGAGTCGAGATCCACCTTCTCAGGAACTTAAACTTTCTTGGAAACTCAGATCAATTGATCTCTAGTTCCCATATTGAACATCTAGTTAAACTAGAGAGAAGAAGATAGAGGAGAAAAGAAATCCATGCGCTCATAGAACTATCAGTTATGTATGCGGCCATAGGACTATCAGTTATACATGCAGATTTTGTTATGAAGTGTACTCATCATAACTGGAGAAGACTTTCTGAAGCATATCCGAATCTGGCCCATCAATCCAACTGTCTTCGAACTTGATTCTCTTTAGTTCAGCAGCAGCAATCTCCCTCATGTCTTTTAAATTCATCAACTCCCTTCTAGCAGCCCTCACCTCTTCTTTAATATCCATTAATTATTCCAACAATAGATCCTCTCCAACATCTCCCTTTTTAACAATGTCCTTAAGTCTTTCATCCCATTTCTCTTTTAATTGACTTAAAGGTAGGCATTCCTTTACCGGTATATCAACATTTACTATAATAGCAATAACCACTTCTAACTCATCAATCTGGTCATTTAGATCCTTGCTAGAATCTTGAACCTCACTCTTATGTTTATAAAAAAAGATAGATCTAAACTGGATTATGCTGGAGGTCTTTTCCAAGGAATTTGTGTTGTCCTCTTCAAGGATTGACTGCTCTAGAAGAATGGATTTTGACAATTTATTGATCTCTTTCAGCTTCTAGATATATCTTCTATACTCCTCTTCATGTTCTCCCAACTCTTTAGCATACTGATTTATCTCTTCTATTATCCCCAATGTCAACTTGTGAATCTAAAAACTATTGCCCAACACCTTACCTATCTCCTGATTTAACTTGCCAATCCATCCATCCATCATCTCTGCCTTACTCCTTACCTACATCAAATTATCCACCTCTTTCTTGCTAAGAAAAATTGGTGTCTCAATGGTGGAAATTTGTTGTGACCTCAGAGCAAAAACATTCTTCAAGAAATTATGCAATTGATCCAATTGATCCTTAAGCTCATCCTTTCTTTGTTTATCCTTCATCATTATTTATTTGGTGGATGATGCTACCACATCAATCAAGTTCATTTGTTGATCTCTAGTGGGTCTTCCTAGATTGACCGTGCCTAATTGGTAATCAGTCAGCTGCATCTCCCCCACATCCTTATCCACCACTAGTATTGCACATTCAACAATGATTTCTCCTCCTTCAGTGAGTCTGGTGGTATGCAGGATTTTAGCCTTCATCTTGGGCCTTTCCTTTTCAATCTCCTTCATCATATCATCCCAATCAATAGGCTATGAAGATGCAACTGGCCTCTTTTGCAAATCAAGTTTTATCCAAGTGGGAGCACTTGGAGTAGTGGCCATTACAGTTGAAGATGAAGCAATAGTTGTAGAGGACTATAGCACATTAACCTTAGGTTGAGAATCAACCCCTTGTACATTTTGTTTCTCTCCCTCTACATCTTTTTGTGCAAGATTTTTCCTCTCTTCTTCTAATACTTTGAGTCTGTCTGAGGCTTCCTTTTCCTTTTGTAGTTGTTTGGAAAGCTCCTCGACATCTTTCTCCTTTTGTATGTGTTCTACCTCTTCCTTCTTCTTATGAGATTCTTCAATTATTTTAATTTTAGCAACAAGGGCTTCTCTTTCCCTCCACTGCTTAGCCTTTTCCTCTTCAAGCTCATGAATCTTCTCCACTAGCTTGAGCTTGTCATTTTCTTTGTTTGTCCTAAGCACCTGCTCCTTTTGACTTTGTTGTTTTATTACCTCATCAACTCTTTACTTAGCCTCCAATTGATATTGTTTAAGTAATGCATCAGCTTTTTCCTTAGCGTCAATTTCATTTTGCTTCTCCATTGCCTCTGCATGTGCTTGAGCATCTAAAGCCCTCTTTTCTTCCTCAAAAAGTGCCCACTGATCCTCCTTTGTTAACACATGGTCAGTTTCCTCCTCTAGAGGCATATTTTCTTATGCATCCTTCTCTGATAAAGTCTCATCAAAGTCCATTCCCACATCATGGATCTCCACCTCTACTCCTTTTCCCTTTAATGATTCAGCAATATCATGAAGAGTTCCCTTAGGCATCTCTCTACTTTTCTGCTCTGTAAGAGGGACTTGAGCAGATGACTCACCTATTGCTAGTGTTGAAGCCATAGTCCCTATTTGGGCATCCTCCTTGTGTGCCTCTGGTTCATCTTGAGTCGATGCTTCAGGCTCAATCTCTTCAATATTAGGAGGGAATAATTCCAAAGGCTCCTTGGGAGGCAACTTCCTCTTAATTCTCTTATATCCCTTCCCTTTCTTAGGACCTAGACCCCCAGGAGTTTTGGCTCTTAGAACAGCCCAGTGGATACTCCTATCGAGGACTGATCTCCCTATTTGCTTTATGTCGATGGTCTCCTCACTATCCCAATCTATAGGATCTAAACTTTTGGTATCGATTTTCAATGCTTCATAAGATGGATCGAACACAACTCTGTCATCTACCAATGTATTAGGAATATCATCTTTGATCCTAAATTCTACCATGAGTGAAATAGGAAACCCCTCATAATTCCTTTTCCTAAGGTCATATTCATCCTGAAGATTACTCCAGGAGTCTTCTAGCAGTTTGAAATGCTTGTCAAAGACCAAGGCCAACAAAGCATTCATTTTCTTCTTTGGGTCAAAGTGCTTTCGAGCAGTATACAAGCCCAACTTCAAATGTATCAGTTCATTGCAAACCACCTTAGCTCCCACAAGATGTGGGCAGTTGTATTCACCCAATTACATGGGAAACATTTGACAACCTATTTTCTGCTTCATCTCAAATCAAGCATTAACCCCCAGAGCTTGATAGACAAACTCCATCAGCACCATCTTGTTGCTGCAACACCTTGGAAGTCAGTGGGGATGACCCTCAAATCTAGCCAGCCTGAAATATGTGAACTTGGGGTATTGGATGTACCAACATCCCCATTCTATTATAAAGGCCATGGCTTCTTGCCTCAATCTGTATTTGGCATCTCCATTAAGTTGGTTAATGACAACATATAGGAATGCATCATTAACCCTTCTAAATTGTGTTTCACAAACCTATAGGGATAGCTGGTCATAATGATCCCATACTTTCTTTTGTCCATCAAATTCTCCCAATATTCCCACTCTGTTCAAACCTGGAAAGATACCTCCTCTGGCTACTGCATAAACAACATAAGAAGTCATGAAAAAGCTCTTGGTTTCCCTTATTCTAATTAGCTGATCATGAATGGTATCTAAGACAATCATGGGCCAATCAAACTATTGCTTTCCATTGAAGATAGTCTGAATGAAGGGAAACATCCATTCCTTGAAATGAAATCCACCCCTCTTCCCAAAGACCCTAGACAACATCATTATCAGGTCCGATACCTCTTTCTAAAAATCTTCCCTCTTTGGTTGATCTGAGAGGTTTGTCCGGGACTTCTTCTGCGCTCTCAACCACTTATTGTTCAAATGAGCCTTGTTGGCTTCCTTGTGTTTGCTATATATCCCTAAAGCATCTACCTCATTCAACAATACCTCGTTCTTTGGATTAGGGACACTAAACATGTGTTGAAACATTTGAGGAGTTAGATCTATAATCATATTGTCCTGTGAATCCATGCATTGTCTAGTGGCCAGATTATAGGCTCCTGTTGCTGTCATGATCAGTTCTGAGCATTGATTGGATAAAGGAAATACATCAATGTGAGCCAAGCTAGACTCAACTATTCTTCCAGTCCTCCCTGTTACATCCTCAGTGAATGTTTTTGAGCATAACTCCTCAAAATTGAATGGGCCTAAATTGGTACCAGTTATATCCGCCCAATCTGATTCCACCTTGCTTGCAATGACAACAAGACCCCTATGGTTATACCTCAAGGTATCGGGTAACTACTCCAAATTAATCTTCCTAAGCTTAGTTGATGCCTTTGAAGTTTCTATAGGTTGATTCTTTTGGAAGCTTCTCCTGATACTCTTGACATTCCTTAGCTTCCTACAACAAAACCTCAAATTAGATCCTTGAATAAATATCACAAAATATGCTTTAAACTCTTACCCTTCATATATATATATATATCAGAGACAGAACCAAGCAGAGAACATTTTAAACAGTCTCTTTTAAAAACACTGTTGGGATCAGAGTCGAAACAGTTATTGAGCATGTAATAATAACAAGCGGGACCGGAGTCGGAGTTGGAATGGTAACCGGAATCAGAATCTAAACAAAAATCAATTTAGTTCCATGAAGATTTTCTAATTCATATATAATTACGGTTCCGGTTCCGAATCCCCCTGGGTTACCAATATTTTCAGAGCATGCTTCTTATTGTAAGCAGAGTCAGAGACAGGATAGAAATGTAATTGGTACTCATTAGAAAATCATGTTTCAAAATCTAAATCGATTCTGATCCCGCTTCGCCTAAAATAACCATGATGTCATAAGTGACTTAAACAGGCAAAGGAATAGGTCACATCTAAATGAAAGGGGCTAAAATATAACCTATACAAAACCATCCCCATATGACCGAGAGGCAATCATACTAATTTAGGGCATCATATTTAAAACAAGAACAGGTCAAAACCCTAAACCAAAACCCATCGATTTCAAAAACTAGGGCATGAATTTATCCCCATTTAAACTAACCAGATCCAATGTGAAACAAGATTCCTAAGTAAAACCATAATTTACCAAACCCTACCAAAGTAAAAACTGTAATTAATCTATGATATTTTTAAAAATTAGGGCATCATGATACGGTCATGATTAAAACGTGAAAAATGACCATGAGAAAGAATATAAACAAATGAGAAACAAACACACCAAAAAAGAAAAATGAAACAAGAAAACCAAACAAAAGAGAAATAAAACGAATCACATGAACTCGCAATAGAACCGAGAGTCATTAATTTGCACGAAACCAATCAATCGAAAAACAAAAATGCAAGATGAAATGAAAGAGAAGAACAGAAAACCGTACCTCAAAATGCAAAATAAATAAGTCAATCCTCTGAAGCAATTTCACTTGCAACTTCCTCTCTTTCAATTGATTCACATACACAAATCCTCCACTGCAACTCTGGTTCGCTCTTGATCTCTTTCAATAATGATGATAACTTCGAGTTAATCCTTAATTAAGGTAAAAAATCACAGTTACACACGTGCATGGAACCTGTAATTAATGCCATAAATGTGGTAGAGTGGAGTTAGAACTGTAGAAGGAACTGACACATTACTATTGTGCAACTTCAGTAAAGTTAATGACCAAAAATGGCAGGAGTAGAATTGGGATGAAAAAATAATTTAGAAACTTGTCCAATTTTCCAACTCGGTTCCTATTCCGGTTCCAGTTTATCCAAAAAAGAAGAAAGTGAAATAAAACAACAAAATCAATTAAAAGACCAAAACGAGAAAACTTATCACAAAAACCCCAAGTTAAAACGAAAGACCAAAAAAGCGGAGGCGGAGGCGGAACAATATTTGATTTTGAAACTTCGAATAAATTCGAACTTAACTTCCACTTCATCTCCAGCTCTGATAAAGATAAAACTATACCTAAGATACTTCATTCTTTACAGATACTTTCTCTGCTCTTGAACAACTATACCTAAGATTCAAGTTACATAGGTTGAGTCCCTTAACTATCGTGCAATAAAATCCTGGGTTTTGCTCCACTGCCAGATAGACATCCATAGCCCCGACGGAGATACCTCTAGTTCTCTCAAAGCATTGCTCTACTGCCAGCCAGCCATCCATAGCCCTAATAGAGATACTTGATTACCCATTTGACATTGAGTTTTCCTTTTCTTTCTTTCTTCTCATTCTTTTTAGTCAATCTTTACTTGTGGAAATATTTTATACACCTTCCTCAATACTCAAACACAATGATCTGAAATGTGGGTTGAGAACTACAATAGATTTCATGATAGTCTTGAAATTGGATTTTTCATTTGAATCAAAGGTAGAGCCACTCTAAAATATATAGGTATTTACTCATGCAGATGTTATCTAATTTGGTGATATATTTTTTATCATAATTCATGGGATATTCACAATGTATCTTCTATCATTAAATAACTTTTCAAACCAACAATAGAATGATCATAAAACATAAGTTTCAAAACAAAATCCTTTTTCAAATGATAATGATGAAAATACCTAAACCAATTTCTCTTACAATACCAATAGCATACTTTGAATAACAACCCCTTGTCTTGAGATAGACAAAAATGAAGATCCCCAACGAAGCAAGACACAACAAAAGAAACCAAACAAAGAAAAAGAGAAAACAAAACAAAATTAAAAACAAAAAAAAAAATTAATTACATATGATATAGTATAATACATTCTCTTTATAACATTGGACCTTTCATGAACCAAAATAGTGCTTGAGAAACTGACCATTAACTACCAATGGAACAGGTTTTCTTGTTAAGGTACTTAAACGAAAAGAATTCTCGCCTAGTATCTTAGCCACTTGATATCGACCTAGCCAGAGTTTATCAAACTTCTGGTGATCTCCCTTCTTTTCTCTAGCCCTATCCCATAGTAATACAAGATCTGATATCCTAAAGGCTTTTATCTTAGCTCTTTTGTCAAACCAACGCTTGATGACAACTTGATGCTTAGAGAATTGCTGCAAAGAAGCATCTCTTTTCTCTAAGCAAATGAAGTAATCTAACTTCGATCCTATCATCCTTGGTATAAAATTCCTGCACAAACTTAAGAATAGGTATTTGTAAATGGATCGAGAAGACTGGGTCTTGACCATAGACTAACTTAGAAGGCAAATTTCCTAGAGCTGCTTTGATTCGGGTTTGATCTACCCATAGGGAAAATATCAACTAAGTGTGCCAGTCCCTAGGATTGTTCTCTAACAACTTTCTTATTACTTCCAACAATTTTTTATTTGTGGACTCAACCACTCCATTTCCCTAAGGGTAGTAATTGGATGAATACTTCCAAATAATTCTATGTTCATATACCCATTGAATGAATTCAGCAAAAGAAAAAGCAGGACCATTATCACATACCATAGAAAATAGAACTCCAAACCTAGTTGTGATGTTCTCAATCAAAAATTTGAAGACCACCTCTGTGGTGCTATTTTTGCTGGGTTGGGCCTCAGTCTAGCGTGTATAGTAGTCAGTTGTAGTCAAAATGAATTTATGACCTACAAAAGAATTGGGATTAATAACACCTACAAAATCCAAGGCCCATTGAGCGAACGACCTTACCTCATAAACTAGTTGCAAAGGCATTGCAGGATTTATTTCCCTGGGTGTAGAAGTTTGACACACATGAAAAGTTCTGACATGTTGATGTGCATCCCAAAATACATAAGGCCAATAATAGCCTGATCTAAGAATCTAATGAGACAAAGCATCTGCAGATCCATGTCTTCCATGAAACTCAGAAATGGCATGCTTGGCCTCTTGCTGATCCAAACAGCGTAAGTGAATCCCTTGAAAATTCTTTCTATAGAGGGATCCCCCTTTAAGAATTTAGTGAGTACTCTTCACCCTCAATGCTCTCCTCTAAGTAGCATTCATTCCTTTTGGACATTTGTTATTGAGGAGGAAGAAAATCAAGTCTATATACCAGGGATCCTTAGTAAATGATTGGACAGTATACTGCTGACAAGTGATGTTTTTGTCCACATCTACCATTGCTTTTGATAAACCTAGCCCTCAAACAAGTTTCATCGGGTGAATCTCTAAGTCAAACTCTTGTAGAATTTCCATCCACTTTCCTCTTCGCTCTCCTAACTTACTTTGCATCAAAAGAGACTTCACAGCTGGATTCAGAACTATGGCCATTACTTGACTTCAAAGTATGTAATTCTTGAACTTCTTTACTACTCATACCAATGTGAAAGCTTGTTTCTCTAGTGGTGGGTATCTTACTTCTGCATTCTTAAATGGAGAACTCATGAAGGAAATAGGTCTTTCCTCTCCTTCTCCTCTTCGTTGTGTTAACACAGCTGCACATGAATGGTCAGATGCGAAAGAATAGATATAAAAAGGTTTTAAATAATATGGGCTTGTCAAAATAGGTGCCTCAGATATAGATTGTTTTATCTACGAGAAAGCAGATTTAGCCTCATTTCTCTACTCAATCTTTGCATCTTTCTTCATCATTTCATTTAGAGGTTTGACAATTTCCGCAAACCCTGTTATAAACTTTCTAACAAAATTAATCCTTCCAAAGAAGGATCACATTTTTTTCTTGCTGCCTGTCCTTGTCAATTTCAAGATAGCCTCCACTTGATCAGGGTCTATAGATATCCCTTCCTATGATATGATGTGACCTAGGAGTTTCCCTTTAGATACTCCAAACTTAGATTTCTTTGGATTGAGGGAGACACCATAGCTTATACGTTTCTTAAGAACCTTTTCCAGATCAGCAACATGGTCTTCTCTATTCTTGGAAAAGATAGTTAAAGCATCCACATAAATAACTATACACTTTCCTATCAAATATTTGAAAGCTACATCCATTTCCCATTGAAAGATAGCTCCAGCATTGATAAGACTGAATGACATCCTTCGGTAGGCAAACGTGCCCCATTTTGTGGTGAAAGTGATCTTTATTCTATCCTCATGACTAACAAGGACCTAATTATATCTAGAATAACCATCCAAGAATGACATCATCTGGGACCCATTAACCTTTTGTAATATTTCATCAAGAGAGGGCAATGGATAATTATCTTTCTCAGTGGCTTTGTTTAGATTCCTGAAATCAACACATAATCTGATTTCACTATTCTTTTTGCATATAGGAACTAAATTTTCCACCCAAGTAGAATGTCTAACATGAAATATTATTGTTGCAGCTAGGAGATTTCACACCTCTTTCTGGATCAGGGGCTCAATTAAAGCATTGACCGAGCATTTTTTTTTATGGAAGGGCTTTTCTGTCTTGAGAGGTATGGTATGTGTGATCATTGAAGTATCAAAAGTTTTTAGATTATCATAACTCCAAGAAATGGCTTCAATGTTCTACTCCAAAACTTTGACTATCTTGTCCTTATTTTCTAGAGGACAAGTCTTTCCTATAAGAACATTTCTTTCAGGGCTTGAGTGAGTCAAATTAGCAGATTCATATTTCCCTCCTTCACTCTCTGTAGGCACCCTTTGATGAGCTCTTGGGTTTGAGTCAAATATTCTCTCTAAAGCAACCATCCCTTTTGGAATGCTATTTCTTTTCAAATCCAATATCCCTTTTGGACTACCATTATCCGGATCTCAATCTCCCTAATCTCTTTTAGATTCATCTATTATCTACCCTTCAAAAATATTAGAACTTGCCAAAAAAGGCAAATATATGATGATCATCATCAAAAACCTGAAAATATCGGACATTATCAAGAACAGCTGGGACTGAAATTAGTTCAATTGAAAATCTCTTAAGATAAGAGTCTTGCATGGGTTCCAAATTGCTAGCAGCAACAACAAGAGCATCTGCAATTTGATTAGCTTCTCTAGGGATCAGATTAATCCCAAAAGGATCAAATTCTTCAATTAAGTTCCAAACTCTGTTTCTATATGCAACCGATCTTTTGTTATGACATGTATACTGGCTACATACCTATTTTCCAATCACTTCTAAATCCCCCATAACCATGAGAGCAGTGACTTTCTTTTTATGAGCAAACATAAGTCCATGAGCAAATGATTCATACTCAGCCATGTTGTTTATGCAACCAAACTACAATCTATAAGAAGCAAAGTAAGTCTTCCCTTTCGGGTTGGTTAGTTCAATCCCTGCTCCACTTCCTGCTTTAGATTTAGAACCACCAAACTTAAGAGTCCACAACTGGTCTTTGGTCGGGAGCTCTTTCTTTTTAAGGATAATAGGGGATGACTTACTTGGGATGTGTGGCAGCTCAGACTTTTTCTGATCATTAGAAATTGACTTGCGGAAAGGTTCACTTGAAGGTTTTTCTATGCTTTCATCTTTCTCAACAATCACTTCCTGAACAACCTCCTAATTTGAATTGCAATCCAATTCATCTTTTATCAATTCCTTGGGCATCGATAGAGTATCTGGGTTGGGTGTATTGAAAAGGAACTGAGACACCTCAATTTCTCCTTGAATTTTAGAGCACAGAACCTGAGTCTTCTCTACTGGTGAGGAACCTTCCTCCTGAAAAAGGCTAGTCCGAGTGAGAATGGTAGCATCTTTAGCTTCAAAAGAAAACTCATTGATAGGGGTCTGGGATTTCTCTTGACATATTTGCTGAGGCTGGTCTACATGACTTAAGATGTATAGACACGATTGACATGTTTACTCTGAATGATTGTGATAATGAATCCTACACCAATTAGGAAGTAGCAAACTACTCAAATCAGTTTCTCCTCCTAATACCAACCTATCTTGTTGCAATTTCCTAATTAGAACCTAATGGTTGATGCAGATCATTGGGTCACTATGTTCTAGGGGCAATGTATCCTCAGGAGTGATTATAGAGAGAATGAGAACTTCCTCTTGCTTGTAAACTCCTATCTCAGTCTCAAAATATGCTACTTCAATTGAAGCATCATATTCTATAATCATATACTTGAGTCTTGGTTCACTCTCAATCCTTATCTATGTTGGTACCCCCTTCCAAGGTAGCCACATGTGAGAGAAATCCAAGGACATTAATCCCCCAATAATTTTCATTAGCTCCCAACTTAGGAGCATACCATATTTCTCTGGGATGTCGGCCACTTGGATATCTATGTAGGTTTGGATCCTTGGATCTAATCCAACCTATGCATGCATGTTCTTTACTTCACCTACAACATTAACCTCAGTTTTGTCTAATTGGATCAATTTCTTATTGGTTGGGATAGGATTTAATCCTAACTTCTTACATATTGAAAATGGTATAACATTACCTGATGCTCCAGAATCCAATAAATAGTTATGCAAATTCTTTCTAAAAATCCATAAACTTAAAAGAAAAGGTGGGGTACTGGTCTTACCTTTATAGATAGCTGCATTTGTCTCTTTTGTTGGAGTCACTTTACTTTTTCCATTTAAGTGGTTTGCCTCCTCTAGAGCCATCAATACCACTTCACATTGAGTTGGGCACCACTTTATCATGTCAAAGAATGGCAATGATGTCTTCTGTCTCTATAGTTCTAGAATAAAATCAAATTTTGAATCATTCCTCACTTGATACTTAGGAAAAGGAGGTTGATTGCCTCTATTCTGAAAGTCAGAAGGTCCCTTCGATGGCAGTGAGTTATTATCTGCATTTTGGTTGGGTGGGGCCATGTTGTTTGCGGGTGCAGATGTAGTAAATGGGCCCTTATTCTGATTTCTCAGAAAGTGACCACCTTTAGACTGGAAGGCTTGGGCATCATACACATCTTCCTCTAGCTCATTATCTCCCTACATGGGAAATTGGTATTTCTCTTCAATAGTCTCAAAAGTCATAGTAGTACTGACTAGCCCATTATCTTGATTGGAATTTCTTGCTGGAGGATGGGAATCATCTTGTGCAATCTTTACCATTTTCTCCATTTATGAACAATTAACCATAGAATGTGTTGCAGTATCATGTAGCCTACACCAATTAGTCATAAAATTAAGGTCAACCACAGTAGTATGTAATCTATTCTCACCTAACTGATAATTATGGGAAACTCCCCCACTATTAGGTCCAATATTCCACTACCTATTGTTGTTGTTGGACCTCTGGTTATATCCTCTATTTTGATTTTGGTAATTTTGATTAGAGGAGTTCTGATTCTGGAAGTTTTGATTGGTATTGTAATTCACACTCTGATTGGAGTAATTCCCCTAGTTGTTGTAACCTCCTTGATTCTGATAATTCTGGTTTTGGTTGTGGTGAGGGTTTTGCCTAAGTTGTGCCATATCATTAGACATTTGAGATAGAGTCTTTTTAAGAGTTTCTAGTTGATTGGTTAGTTGAATAGTTTGTTCATTTTGCACATTCTACACAATGGATGGGGAATGAGCATGGGTTGATCCTCCTACTTGTTGTTGTTGACTTTGGGGTTGCTAGGGAGAATCTTGCATGCCATTGCCAAAAAAGGGCACAGTAGGTGGGGCTTGCAACTCTGACACAGGTGTGTATTGGGAGTAAGACATCCTTAGGATAGTGTTGTACAATGGTGGGTTAGGCATCTAATAACTCATGGGAGGAAGAGCTGCTCCAAAACCTCCTGATTGCAGACTTATCTACTGCTGCAATTTGATAGCTGGATGATAAACCTTTGATAGAGAGTCAATCTCATTGGCTTGATAAGTTCTCTGCAAGAATAAGCTAATCAAGGGATCAACAACTCTTAAATATTCCTGAATGGAAATATTCTCAGCCATTAAGTAAGGATCTTGCAACCTACAAAAAATCCTTTGGAATCTAGTGTTGAATAGAGGCAGTGGTTCATGGTGTTCCTTTCTTATGGTAGAAAACTAGTGATATAGGATGGTAGGATCTACATAGACCTTGAATTGATTGATGAAAGCATTTTCTAAATCTATCCAACCCAGAATAGATCCCTGGGGTAGATTTAGATACCAATTATACACCATGTCCCCTAAACAATAAGGAAACAATCTATATACCACGTCCTGATGAGCAACCTGAGCCTGATTACAAGCATCTTCGAATTCCTATATATGCTCCTCACCACTTCTTGATTTTCCATGCATGTACTTGGGACAAAATTTTTTTGGGTTCTTCGGTAGATCATGGATTCCCCATATAATAGTCCCTAACAGAGAGGGATTATTCACAAAGTAAGCCATGGGTAAGATTGGTTGAGTAGGTGGTGGTGATATAGGCTAAATTGGTGGTGACATAGGCCTAACCAATGGTGGTGATACTAGTCACACCAGTGGTGGTGATGTAGGTTGAACTGGTGGTGGTGTAGGTGGATTTGGTTGAAATCCAGGTGGAGTAAGTGGTGGTGGCAATGTAGGTATAAAAATCCTACGAGCATGGGGTCTAGGTCTAATCGGGGTTTGAAGTTCTATTAATGGTTCAAGATTGGTAGAGGATTTGAGAATCCTCCCATATTTCTCCAATGAGAATGACACAATGCGAGCCAACTTGTTCCTTCAAGCCCTCCTAGTGCCAGATCTGTTGATGACGAAAATGACACAAACAACTTTAAACAAAATATTACTACTCTATTTCTCTTGAAAAAGAAAGACAACATATAGTAGCCTAACTCCCAAGGTCCTTGTAGTTGGTTCTCAACTGTCTAGTGTCACTCAATTGGTCCATGCAACTGTAATATTCAAGGGGCCTATGCTGGTAACAAGGAATACAAGCAATGACTGATTCATTGGACAGTTCTTAATGAAAATAGGGTTTTAAATTAAAGAAAAAGATAGGTCAGGGCGTACATTAGTGAAACATGAATGAAACTTATCTAATATCTAGACATATATCTTCAACAACGAATGTTCTTCCACTATTTTAAGAAAGCCATAACATGATACAATTTATAGAAACAATCCATACTATTGCATGCATATATGGTGCTTAATTTAACCATCACAATCACACCTCATAAAAAATTCAAAGATTCAAAAGAATAAAACTTCTCATTCATTGCCAAGATCATAGATCAATAGACATTCAATAACTCAATCCATAGATAATTTAACGAAATAATCCTTAAATTTGGTTTCTTCTAATGACTTTCATCACATAAGAAACACTTATGCTTCAGCACAATCACTGGGATACAAATAGACTATAATTCATTAACCTTATCAAATAAACTCAACTCCAATACCATATTGTGTAAAAACCTATATTTTGTATTCAATTGTAACCAAAATAATAACAAAGTATCTTTGTAAAGCTATAAAATTATATCTCCTACTATCAGGTGGCCAATTCTATTCTTATTAGCTGACCTTTACAATATGATATCCTACGGGTATTTATAGATATACAAAAATATAAAGTCCTCCCTATCTTGAGTCAAGATCCACCTTTTCAGGAACTTAAAATTTCTTGGAAACTTAGATCAATTCATCTCTAGTTCCCATATTGAACATCTAGTTAAACTGGAGAGAAGAAGATAGAGGAGAAAAGAAAGGCATGCGCTCATAGAACTATCAGTTATGCAAGTGGCCATAGGACTGTCAGTTATAAATGCAGATTTTGTTCTAAAGTGTACTCATTGTAACTGGAGAAGACTTGTTGAAGCACATCCGAATTCGGCCTATCAATCCAATTGTCTTCGAACTTGATTCTCTTTAGTTCAGCAGCACAAAAATCCCTCATGTCTTTTAACTTCATCAACTCCCTTCTAGCAGCCCTCACCTCTTCTTTAATATCCATTAACTGGTCCAATAGCAGATCATCTCTAACATCTCCCTTTTTCACAACATCCTTAAGTATTTCATCGCATTTCTCTTTTGATTGACTTAAAGGTAGGCCTTCCTTTACCAGTATATCAACATTTACTATAATAGCAATAACCTCTTCTAACTCATCAATCTGCTCATTTAGATCCTTGCTAGAATCTTGAACCTCACTCTTATGTTTATATAAGAAGTCAGATCTAAACCAGATTATGCTGGAGGTCTTTTCCAAGAAATCTGTGTTGTCCTCTTAAAGGATCGACTACTATAGAAGAGTGGATTTTGATACTTTATTGATCTCTTTCAGCGTCTGGATATATCTTCTGTAATCCTCTTCCTGTTCTCCCAACTCTTTAGCATGCTAATTCATCTCTTCTATTAACCCCAATGTCAACTTGTGAATCTCAAAATTGTTGCCTAGCACTTCACCTATCTCCTGATTTAACCTGTTAATCCATCTATCCATCATCTTTGCCTTACTCCTTACCTGTACCAAATCATCCACCTCTTTCTTGCTAAGAAAAATTGGTGTCTCAATGGTGGAAATTTGTTGTGACCTCAGAGTAGAAAAATTCTTCAAGAAATTGTGCAATTGATCCAGTTGATCCTTAAGCTTATCCTTTCTTTGTTTATCCTTCATCATTCTTGATTTGGTGGATGATGCTACCACATCAATCAAGTTCATTTGTTGATCTCTAGTGGGTCTTCCCAAATTGGCTGTGCCTAACTAGTAATCAATCAGTTGCATCTCTCCCACATCCTTATCCACCACCGATATTGCACATTCAACAATGATTTCTCCTCCTTCAGTGAGTCTGGTGGTATGCAGGATTTTAGCCTTCTTCTTGGGCCTTTCCTTTTCAATCTCCTTCATCATATCATCCCAATCAAGAGGCTATGAATATGCAGCTGGCCTCTTTTGCAAATCAAGTTTTAGCCAAGTGGGAGCACTTGGAGTAGTGGCCATTATAGTTGAAGAAGAAGCAGCAGTTGTAGAGGACTGTAGCACATTAACCTTAGGTTGAGAATCAACCCCTTGTACATTTTGTTGCTATCCCTCTACATCTTTTTGTGCAAGCTTTTCAACTTCTTCTTTGTCTTTCTGCTCTTGCACCCTCTTGTCTTCCTGTTCCTTCTTTAAATTTTCCTCTTCTAATCTCTTCTCCTCAAGCAACTTGTTCCTCTCTTCTTCTAATAATTTGAGTCTATCTAAGGCTTCCTTTTCCTTTTGTAGCTATTTGGCAAGCTCCTCAACATCTTTCTCCTTTTGTATGCATTTTGCCTCTTCCTTCTTCTTATAAGCTTCTTCGATTATTTTAATTTTAGCCACAAGGGCTTCTCTTTCCCTCCACTACTTAGCCTTTTCCTCTTCAAGCTCATGAATCTTCTACACTAGCTCAAGCTTGTCATTTTCTTTGTTGGTCCTGAGCTCCTGCTCCTTTTGCCTTTGTTGTTTTATTACCTCATCGACTCTTTGCTTTGCCTCCAATTTTTGTTGTTGATGTAATGCATCAAATTTTTCCTTAGCATCAATTTCCTTTTGCTTCTCCATTTCCTCTGCATGTGCTTGAGCATCTGAAGCCCTCTTTGCTTCCTCAAATAGTGCCCACTGATCCTCTTTTGTTAGCACAAGGTTAGTTTCCTCCTCTAGAGGCATATTTTCTTGTTCGTCCTTCTCTGACAAAGTCTCATCAAAATCTGTTGCCACATCATGGATCTCCACCTCTACTCCTTTTCCCTTTAATGATTCAACACTATCATGAAGATTTCCCTTAGGCATCTCTCTACTTTTCTACTCTATAAGAGGGACTTGAACAGATGACTCACCTATTGTTGGTGTTGAAGCCACAGGCCCTGTTTTGACATCCTCCTCCTCTGCCTCTGATTCATCTTGAGTCGATGCTTCAAGCTCAATCTCTTCAATATCAGGAGGGAAGAATTCCGAAGGCTCCTTGGGAGGAAAATTCTTCTTAATTCTCTTATATCCCTTCCCTTTCTTAGGAGCTGGACCCCTAGGAGTTTTGGCTCTTAGAAAATACCAGTGGATACTCCTATCCAAGACCGGTCTCCCTATTTTCTTGATGTCAATTGTCTCCTCACTATCCCAATCTACAGGATCCAAACTTTTGGTACCAATATTCAATGCTTCATAAGATGGATCCAACACAACTTCATCATCTACCAATGTATCAGGAATATCATCTTTGATGTCTAATTCTACCATGAGTGAAATAGGCAAGCCCTCATAATTCCTTTTCCTGAGGTCATATAAATCTTGAAGATCACTCCAGAAGTCCTCTGGTAGGTTGAAATGCTTGTCAAAGACCGAGGCCAGCAAAGCATTCATTTTCTTCTTTGGTTCAAAGTGCTTTCTGTAGATACCGAAAATTGGTCTAGGCATGCGAGTACACATTTCAATATAATTTTCTATAGTCCGTTGTCATGATTAAATAATGTTTATTATTTAATTACCTTTCTAACACATATTTCCTCTATTAATTAAATACCCTTTTTAATTAATTCATTAATTCAATAATCATCCTTTATTCAACTTAATTAATTAAATAAATCATATTTATTTAATTATGTTGCTAACTAATTAATTCTTCCCCCTTTATCTATCAATTAAATAATTTATTATTTAATTCCCCCTTTATCATACTTTTCTAACTATAATTAAATATCTTTATTTAATTATTCATTTAACCCCCTTTATCTATAATTAAATATTTATTATTTAATTATTCATTTAATCCTTTTCAAAAGTCAATTAAATAAATTATCTTTATTTATTTAATTAAAGTCTCTTATTTTCAAATGTTGAATTAAAGTAACATTTAATTCATTATTTAGCTAATTATGTCACATTCTTCCATCATTCAGTTATCTCTTACATTCACTCACCTTCGGACTCGAGTTCTATTTTTAGTTCTCCAGTTATCTCTTGAGTTCAAACACCAGTTTAACTCTAAGAGAGAGCTCTCCATCACAACTAGTCGATCAACTAGTTCTAACTCATTTTGCATTCACATGCATTTAATCTCCAATTTCTAACTTTGGATTTTGCATACAAAGTCTATTTCTTCTATTTTTGAAGATGAAGATTGGAACTCATGTTCTAACTCATGTTCTAAAATTAGTCTTTATCCTGTAGTTGAACTCATGTTCTAACTCGCGTTCTATCTGTCACATAACTCATTGCATGGCATTCATCAATCTCATCCATCGATCTCTCTTTCAATCTGAGCCAATCGTTCGAAAACATAAAATCTATAAAATGGCCTGTCACAATCATTATTCCTCCTCCCCAAAATTATACACTTTTGAGAAGAGACTATTCTTTGATATTTTGCTTAGACATTCAATACAACTATACTTGCATTCAAACACAGAAATCTGAGGGCAAGAATACCAAAAAGGAAAAATGGAGAAGAGCAATGGAGTTAATTCGAAAGGGTGAATACATATTCGGTGAGATCAATTCAGTTTGTTTAATTATTCATTATGTTTTCAATTTCATTCTTTATTGTTTGATTTTAGATTAGTTTTGATTTAGATTAGGATTAATATTGTTCGTTCTAGTTGCAGATCTTATTATCACATATTTATTCTAATGTTACATTTGGTGAACCTGACGTGAAGCACATTCAAATCTGCACATACTTCCATTTTTCCATTTTCTATTTTTTGTTTTTCATAGGTTTTTCGTCTAGAACACCACATCTGTCAAAAATAGCGACGCAACTGTCATTACGAACCACATCCACTATGCCATAAGCCACATCCGCTTGTCAATCGCTGCATTTGTCTATCAATCAACGCATCTTCCTGTCAATCGCCGCATTTGCCTATCAACAAATTGTCGAACCGCATCAGACATTCCATTAACCGCATCTGCCTGTTATCAGTCAAACTGCATCTGTGGCTCCAAAAGTTGCATCTGGCTAGTAAAATTTTTTTTTAATGTTTTTTATTGATTTTCGTGCATCCATATTTTCAATTTTCATTTTTTAAGTGATTTGGATTTATGCTAATATTTTGTTTCAGTTGTGTCAAGGTGGAATAACAAGTGTTTGCAGGACAAAGCATAGAAAACAATACTAAAAAATAACCAAAGACAAACAATGAACTACTAACAAAGTTGCATGCAGGACCTAATGCTTTTATCTTTTTAGCATGCTTTTTGTTTTGGTAGATAGATAATCGTCTTGTGGGTTAAAATGAGCTTCTACTTGGTAGTGTAAACAATCTCGTTTGGGCCTAATAATTTACCAGTGTTTTTCATGTCTGCATTATTAGTTTAGAACCCCATGATTTAGTAATTGAGTTATCCTCTCTCCTTGTGCATCCATGCGACCCTGGGTGTAAGAGAAATGGTTATTGACTCTAGAACTTGGGCGTGTCTTGGTGGGAAAAAGTACTCACCCCAAGATGGCTCAGACCGGTAGCACACTAAAGCCAAGCGACTTCCAGCCGGTATATAAAAGTGGATTCTTGGGGAAACCCCAAGAATCACCGCACTATTCTGATGAGATGGATAGAAATGGACTCTCGCTGATGTTGGATAGTGTCCCATGAATGGAATGCCTAAATTAAACACCTTGTTGTAGAGTTACCAAAATCCTATCTACTTGTTGGCGCAGCAGGGTCCACCCTATGAAGCCATCTTACAATCTTACGGTTTATGTGTAGAGTTGAAAAGTATGCCATGGGAGATTCATGGGTACTGTAGCTTGGCTGTCCCATATAAGTGAGTGTCGTGGAGGGGAGCTAGTGGGGTCAAGCTACTAATCATCCACCGTAAATATGCGTAGCTGGAGAAATCCAAGTAAGAATTCAACAAGTACTATCGTAAAAGCCTAGGGTGTAAATGTTTTTTGACTCTCAACAGTCCATTAATCACAAAACTAAAAATACTTTGAATATTGTGTTTGCTATTTGCTATATTTTCCAAAATCTTGATCGAACAAACAAAGTTAGTCAAACAACTTTCGGTAAAAAATTTCAACTGCTAGAAATCGAGTCGCATTTGTCAATTTAATCGCCACATCTGTATTAGAGAGTCACATCTGTTAGGGGAATAACTGCATCTATCTATCATAAATTTTTTGTTCATAGTCTGAGTCGCATATGTTCATGCAAACCACATCTGTCAGTTTCTGAGTTGCATGTGTCCACTAAAACTACATCGATCAGTTTAAACACCACATGTGCTTAAGTAAACCACATTTGTCATAGGAAAAACCACAACTGCCAAAAAATTTGCATGCACTATCGAAAAGCCACATCTATTGAAATATGAACCGCAACTGTTAGGTGAACTGCATTTGCGTGTCAACAGAAAACATAAAAAAAAACCGCGAGCTAAGTCCAAAACATCATTGTCATAATTTGCTGTAGGTTTTTTTTCAGATTAACCTTAGATTCGAAACTGGTAAATTTTGCTCAAAACCTTGCATCGTTAGGTGTCATATACATCTTAGTTACCATCATTAGGTGTCATATACATCTTAGTTACCATCATCATGTGTCATATACATCTTAATTACAGTAACATCCTAGTCATAGTCATCTTAAGTTGCATGCAAATAGATAATCCCTAGGAAATTGCATATCACAAGTTTAGATAACTTTCCTTGTCTTTAGAAACGTCCATTATCTGGTTTATCATAATCAGTCAACCTAGTTGCATGCATTTATCCCATAGGTAGGTAGGTTATACCATTTTAGACTCATTTATCATCATAGTCTACTCACATCTCACATTTCGTCAGTCCTATCATACGTCATCTTAGTGTACGTCTTTTAGAAACCATTTTAGCTACATCATTTATCATCAGGAAAATCCAAAAAACATAGACATAGGTCATATCAGTTTTTAGGCATAGTCTACATTACCCATTTTGAGCAACTTTTTCATGGTCGAAACAAGGTCCAAAAAGAAACACAAAGCAATGACAGACCCAAATGAATTCATCAATCCGTTCGGAAACCAACCGTTGAGCAGTAAACAACCACACAAGTCTTTGCTAGAAAAACATGTCACAAGAGACACACATGGTCAGATTTTCATAGAAGACATAGATGCAATAGTACAAGATCCTGAATTTGCATCCTTTATGGATGACTATTTGGCAAATGATCCCCAACGCTATCTAGCAAAATTGCTAGCAGAAGGTGTCAAACTACCTATAGGATTTGATATACGTACCTTGCAGACATTTTCAACTCAACCATCTCAAACTGCAATGCCAACTATCTCTATTCCACAAATTACCATAGCAATACCAACTGGTATACCAATTCAGACATCCTCAATTGTAAACACCACCCCTTTCAACATCACACAGGGTTTACAATTTACTACAGGGGAAACTTTCTCCAACCCCTTTAGCACTAACACGACTGGTAAGAGAACCAAAGTTGGCAGCAATATACCTATACCAAGTCAGATGATTCAGACAAGAAGCATTCCTATTCCTAATCAGACAATTCAGACAGGAAGCATTCATATACAAACTCCAACCATTTAGATAGGGAATATCCCTATACCGAATCAGAATATTTTGACATGATATATTCGCTCACCCAATCACAACCCATCACAGAACATGGCGTATCAAAACACCTACATTGATCCCAATTTCACAAACAACATTTCCTTGACACAAGTCGATGTCCTTCAAAACTAGATACACACACTTCAACAGCAGATGGATAACATGTCTATGTTCAGAAAATGAACTATCTCAGCACAAGACCTATGTCCATGTCCATTTGACAAAGCACTTTATATGACACCTTTTCCCCATGGATACACTATATCGATTTTTCTTAAGTATAATGGGAAAAAGAATATTTAGAACACATTAGAGAGTTCTCAATGGCATGCATGGACATTGCGTATGACCCCACATACTTAATGAGACTATTTCCATGAACCCTTGTCGGAATAGGACTGGAATGGTTCTCTAAACTACCATATGGTATACGATCTTGGAGTGAATTATCTGAAAATTTTGTCGAACATTTTGCTTTTAACATAGACAATGAGGTAACAATTGCAACCTTGTGCCACACGAAACAAGAAGATGGCGAAACCTTCACCACTTTCTTCCAGAGATGGCGAAGTCTAGCTAGTAGATGTCCTGTTGAAATACCAGAAAAACAAAAGGTCACCATATTCCTAGAGAACATCAACCCCAAATTGCGAAGTGATCTAAGGGTACACTATTGTACTTCATTCTTAGACCTAGTACAAAAGAGAATCATCCTTGAGAAAGGCCTTATAGACAAAGACAAAATGAAGGCACCAGGTAGGAACCCCGTTGCCCAAAATCAAAACGCGCCAAATGATAGAAGACAATTCTAGTCTAGGAACAAGAATGTTACAAATGATGGCATTGTTGATGCTAAAAATGTACATACTAGACCATTTATCACACTTAGAGGGTACACCTCCAATCAAGACATGACAAATAGTCTAGATCAACAAGCTAACTATGTCCAAAATTAACAACAACAACGACCGCAACAAAGGAGATTTCCTACACGTGAATTTACACCTTTAGGATAACCAATCGAGGTTATTTACAAAGAATTGATCAAGCATAATCTTATTAAACCTTTGGAACCAAGGGAGTATGATCCTCGACAGTTTAAACTGTCATGGTTGGACGATAAAGCCTATTGTGACTATCATCAAATGAAAGGACACCACCTGCAAACATTTTAGCAACTCAAAAACATTATACAAGACTTTGTAGAAAATGGAACCATAGAGGTCGGTGGGTAGAAAAACACCAAGAACAGTGATCGTAAGGTCTTCACGGACCCCTTACATGATCACACGAAAGGAAAAGCCTCTAGTTCAGGACCTAAGAATGATGAATTAGCCAATTACACAAACACCAATTATGACTATGGCAAAGGAAAGATCGTATATAGCCTCCACGTAGCAAATGAGCATGTTGATACCTTCACCATTAAGAAGCATCTGGAATGTAGTGTAAACACACGTAGAACTAAGATCACTATTCCAAGTCCTTCTTCTGAACCATCTATGCAACCTTCCAAGTTCAAGTACAATCTTCTTGATCAATTGAGTAAAACCCCCGCGCAAATATCTATCTTGGAATTGTTGACCTTATCACCTGGACATCGAGCCATCCTTGACAAAGCTCCATAGAATTCAACCGTTCCTATAGATTTAGATGTCAATCATTTCAAAGAGATGGTGGGATATTTAACCAATTCGCATCATGCCACCTTTTCCCAACATGATTACTCAACTGAAAAGTCAGATCATAATGACCCCTTACATCTTGAAGTCTTAGTCCATGAAACCAGAGTCAGATGAGTCTTGGTAGATGGAGGAGCAGGTTTGAACCTATGTACCCTTAAATTGGTTAAGGCATTAGGATTCTTAGAAGACTGTGTGGATACCTCTAAGAGTATAGTCATCAAGGCTTATGATGATGAGGAAAGATCATCCAAAGGAGTTGTCACACTCCCTATCTGAATTGGCCCAGGAATCATGAACACCAACTTCCAAGTCTTGGATCTCACCCTCCCATACAACTTGTTGTTAGGTAGACCTTGGATACATGCAATGAAGGTTGTACCTTCAACATACCACCAATGTCTCAAATTCCCCTATAATGGCACAGAGATCACCATTGATGGTGATCTTGATCCTTTTCAGTATTGTACAAGCCTAAAGGAAATTCCACAATGACAAGTGCCAATTAACCAAGAAGTTTCTTCATCCACTTTGTCCCAATACATTGACCCCTCACATCTCAATAAGTCCCTTTCATTCAAACCACCATCATCCACTCCAAAACTTGAGATCCAAGACAAGGGTTGTGGCAAATACAAAATAAAGGCATCATACTGTGTTAGTGAACTGATTCCACCTAAGGCATATGGCCTACCCATGGCGGATAGAAGACAATCAGTGGTTACATTTCATGGTCCCCCTACAACGACATTAACCAAATGGGGAGAATTAAGCGAAGAAATTGTGGATCAAGGTGATTCCTGGTTGTATCAAGAAGAACATGAATATCCCTCCCCGTCTATTCAAATAGCCAAGGACTAGTATGGAAAAGGTTTTAAATTAATGCAAAAGGAAGGCTATGACGAGCACAGTGGGTTGGGTCTATATCAGAATGGAAGGACAAAACCAATTACTGTCTACCCACGACCAAAATACCTAGGGCTAGGGTGTCAACCGCTTAGAATCAGGTTTCCTAGTACTTCGTTATCATTTCAAGGGGAAGTCAATGATTACACAGACATCGAGACATCTCATGAACCACTTCCCCCAATTTGCGACAAAACCCCAGTTTATGACAAACCTCTAGTTTTCAATGAATCCCCTTACTCAAGTGATGGTGAGTGGGAGTCCCTTTCATCTACTAGTACTATGAACATAGATGCCTTATTTGGAGAATTGGACCTCAACGTGAAACCTGAACCAAAATTATCTAGTCCCCATCCTAAGAAGCACTTGTCCAAACAAAAATGGCAAGAGAACTATTATTGGGAAACCCTTGATCATGCATCTTGGGCACCTAAAAACCCATCTTCTGGCCAATCTTCCCTTACTATGGTCCCACATCAGAGTTTACCTACCCGTAGGGAGAAGACCAAGTAGGAGTTAGTCCAAAACTTCTATGACAATGTCAACCACTCTATGTTAACCTTGAGAGCAGATACCTTTAAAAACTCTAATGATGACATGCCCCTTATATATCCTGAACTCATTAACTGGGATCAACAAGGTACACCTATCATGGATACATTCAAGAACAATGAAGCAATTGTTGAGTTCATGGGACTTAGAGAAGGTATACCAGGAGGGGACCATAAAGCAGGTTTTACCATAGACTTGGATGATAAAGCATACTTTGGGGAGTCTATTTACACCTCTAGTCGCAAAAATGAGAATGAAAAGAAAAAAGACAATAAAAAGAAAAAAGATGAGTCCCTAGGCAAAAACCGAAAGGTGCCTTCGAAAGAAGAAAAAGTCAAAATAAAGGATGTATCCGAGGGCAAAAACCTCTTAGAGGCACCCAAGGATAGAGGTTTAAATATTCTCCCCGTTGCACAGGAAAAGTCACCGATGTTAGTGGAAGAATCTGTTGAAGTCAACATAGGTACAGAAGAGAATCCTAGGAAGGTCTATTTTGCCACTTCTTTAATAGAGACAGAAAAATCTGAGTTTAAGGACTTCTTTCAAAAGAGACAGATAAACTTTGCATGGTCATATGCTAACATGCCGGGGCTAGATCCAGATCTAATATTGCACCATTTACCTCTACAGCCAGGTATTAAGCCAGTCAAGCAAAAGTTTAGGAAGATGCATCCGCAAATTGCTCTATTGGTCAAGGTAGAACTTAAGAAACTTTTGGATGTAGGATTCATAAGGACAATAGACTATGCGGATTGGATATCAAATCTTGTACCAGTGACTAAGCCAACTAGGGGCATTCGTATTTGCACGAAATTTAGAGACATCAACAAGGCATGTCCTAAAGATGACTTTCCTTTGCCAAATATCAACATGATAGTAGACCTTACAGTAGGCTACGAGATGCTATCCCTCATGGATGGTTTCTCTGGATATAACCAGATTAAAATCGCACCTGAAGACCAGCATAAAATGGCTTTTACGTGTCCATGGGGCACATATTGTTGGAATGTTATGCCGTTTGGCCTTAAGAATGCAGGAGCTACCTATCAGCGGGCCATGACCACAATTTTCCATGACTTTGTACATACTTTCATGGAAGATTATGTAGATAACATCATAGCTAAATTAGAAACAAGGGAAGATCATTTGAAAGTCTTAGACAAGATATTCCAAAGGCTGGAGAATTACAATGTCAGGCTAAATCCGAAGAAGTGTGTCTTTGGGGTCAAATCAGGGAAACTATTAGGGTATATCATCTCTCATAGAGGCATTGAAGTAGATCTAGAGAAGGTAAGAGCTATCATAGAAATACTTCCTCTAGTCAGTATTAGTCAACTCAGAACCTTACAAGGGAGATTACAGTCAATTAGACATTTCATAGTACAATTGGGGGATAAAATACATCCATTTCAGCATCTACTCAAGAAAGGAGTGCCATTTGTATGGACCGTTAAATGTCAAGAGGCCTTCCAGCAAATCAAGGACTATTTTCTCACTCCACCAGTCTTAGTGCCACCTATAGAGGGAAAACCATTGATCTTATACATTTCAGCAACCCAATCAACATTAGGAGCTCTTCTCGCACAAAAAGATGATCAAGGTCATGAGAGAGCGGTCTATTACACCAGTCGTACCTTAGTGGGCTATGAATTGAATTACAGCAACATAGAACGTGCCTATCTTGCGGTAGTTTTTGCTACCCAAAAACTTCGGCACTACAATAGTGTTAATTGCAAAAATTGATCCACTCAAATACCTTCTAAGTAAGGCAGCTTTAACAGGCTGATTGGCTAAATGGATCATGATACTTAGTGAGTATGACATTGAGTATGTCGAAAGGAAGGCTATAAAAGGACAGGTGATTGCAGATCAACTAGCTAATGCACCTATAAAGGTAGACCATCCATTGGTGGCAGATTTTCTAGATGAATTTCTCTTCAACATTGACATTAAAATAGAATGGAAACTATACTTTGATGGGTCACACACAAATCGTGGTTCAGGAGCTAGTATCTTATTTGTCACACCTCAAGGTGATACCATTCCCAAATCATTCAGGATTGCATTTCCTTGTACCAACAATACAGCAGAATATGAAGCTCTAGTGACAAGGTTGAAAATGGCAATTCAAAGGACAATTAAGAGCCTACATGTTTTTGGCAACTCTCAACTTGTAATCCGACAGATAAATGATGACTACGAGACTAAGGATGAGAAGCTTGCACCATACAAGTGAATGGCGGATAGTTTTAAATAGTATTTCAAAGACATCACTTTTCAACAAATACCACATATCCAGAATAGAGCTACAGATGTAATGGCAACCATGGGTTCCTTATTGGATATTCTGAGTAACATGCCTAAGTTTGAGTTCTTGGTTGAATAGCTTTTGTTCCCATTTATGATGTCCCTGATATGGCGATAGTGTGTACCATTGTTGGTCCTACATCTCCTTGGTATAAAGACATATTCGATTACCTCACTGACCAAACCCTACCTCAAGACTTGTCTAATAACCAATGTCAAACATTCATCTGAAAGTCAGCTAAGTACACCATCATCAGAGAAACCCTATATAGATGCACCTTAGATAACACCCTTATGAGATGTCTCGATGCTGAAGAAGCACAAACAACTTTGCGAGCGGTATATGCGGATCTCATTTGAGTGGTCCTACTCTATCCCTTAAGATTATGAGACTAGGTTACTATTGGCCTACAATGGAGAAAGATTCATATGTCTTTTTAAAGAAGTGTCGACAATGTCAAATACATGGAGACTTGATAAGAGCATCAGTGCAAGAGCTTCATCCAATTACTTCACCATGGACCTTCGCCCAATGGGGACTCGACCTCATAGGTAAGATACACCCTCCATCATCAAATGGCCATAAATTCATCATCACTGCCACCGAATACTTCACCAAATGGATTGAAGCTATTCCCATGACATACATAACCGACACACAAATATCTAAGTTTATCCTAAACTATATCATTTGTCAGTATGGTGTACCATAATCCATAATCACAGACAATGGCCACCCATTCAAGAACCAAGAAGTACGCCATTTATGTGAAGAATTCCACATCAAACACCATTTCTCCACTCTGTATTACCCATAAGGTAATGGCCAAGCTGAGGCATCTAATAAGACTATAATTAGAATCCTTAAGAAGACTATCAATGATGCTGGCCGTGATTGGCACCTACAGCTTAATCCTGCCTTATGGGCTTATCGCACAAGCATCCATACTCCCACCGGTGCCACTCCATATTCACTTGTATTCAGGTCCAAAGCTATTTTACCTATCGAGGTTGAAATACCTTCTCTACGGGTATCCTTGAAGGGTCATGTTGATGATGAAGAATATCGTGTCTCAAGGTTACAAGAGCTAGAATTGTTGGATGAATGAAGACATAAAGCATTAGATCATTTACAAGCATATCAGCATCATCTTCGTCGTAGCTACAATAGGAAGGTTATCAATAGACATTTTGACATTGGTGACCTAGTATTAATGGAGAATCCTAAGAACCAAGCTGAAAGAGAAAAGCCAGGTAAGTTCGAGCCTAACTGGTTGGGGCCCTATATAGTCACAGAAGCCTTTGGATCAGGAGCGTACCAACTCTCTACACCTGAAGGAGGTCCACTTTTTTCACCTATCAAAAGTTTGCATCTAAAGAGGTTCTATGCTTAGCTTTTGAGAATCTGTGTCTTAATCCAGAAAATGAAAAAAAAATTTGAAAAAACAAAAAAAAAATGGTTACCTTGATGAAAACTTGGCAAACAAGCGTCTTTGTAACACCAAAAAAAAATTGAAAAAAAAAATTAAAGAGAAATAATCCATCCTATAGTGAAAACCACTTTGGTGGCACTAGGGATAAGTACCATGGTGAAAACCTGGCAAACAGGCGCCATGTGTAGTCAAGCTCGCTCTTTCATCTACCATCATTCCAATCAGACTTTCCACCATCATTAATAATAAATGGTTGTCTTATCCATTCCTTGAAATGATTGACATCTAGTGTCCATTCCGTCACATTACCCACTCCATCTTCCAAATATTATTCTCGACTGGGGGCAAATCCTTGTTCTATGCCCTAACACCTTGTACATAATGTCACATCATTGAAAATGTCCTGAAAAATACCAAAACATTAGAAAACTTCAAAAATAAAAAAAAATCAAAAAAGTGTTAGAAAATCCCAAAAATGGAGTCAAGTCATCATGTCAAGTCAATCATGTCAAGTCGGTCATGTTAAGTCAGTCGTAGACATAGTCGAACTACATTGCCTCTATGACTGGGACATAGGCAAGGCCATCAATCGATGTGCCCCCGAGGCATTAGGTCTGTCAGTCTAGGTTTGTCATGTATCACACACATTTAAATCATGACACTTTGTACATACAAGGTCATTGGTCGTGTCGAACTACGAGGTCTCTGCGTGTACAACGTAGGCAAGGCTAATCAATTGATGAGCTCTCGAGACCACACTAGGTCAGTCCAATAGGGTTCATTCATGATCATTATCACACATGTTGCATCTCATAGTTTAAGGTATCATCTCATGTCATACACTGTCTACACGCACACACTCAAATTGTCATCAAATCAATATCATACACATTGTCAAAGCGATCAACTTATGTCTAAGCAAGATATGTCTTTCTTGTCAACAGATGTCATCAACTTGTCATAGTCTCATGTTGCTTGTCACTTCAACATCATCAGACTCCAACATCTTATATGACATGTGTCTTTCTGAAACCAGGCTTTTTCATGCCTTATACAGAAGTCACCAAGTCAAAACCAGACTCAATGTCTTATGCAGTATGTGTCATTCTCTCACATTATGCTATGTTAAACATCAAACAATCAAACAATCCCACAAGATCAAGTTTTGGCGAATACATTTATTTGGCTTTATGACTTTATATCTTATTTTGTCTTATCTTTTTATCGATTTTTGCAAGATCTTGTTACTAGCTTTCTCGAGGATGTCCCTTGAAGGATTTAGAGAAGCAACGATGTCTCAGGACACTTTTTCTTTGGCTGTTGTCTATCAACTGTCTTTTTACACATTGGTTTGCAAATCGTGTTACTAGTTTCCTCAAGGATGTCCTATCATGGATTTAGAGGAGCCATGACGTATCAGGATCTGTCTTTTATTTGTTTTCTATCTGTGGTTTGTCTCAACAACAATGACTGGGGCAATCTTGTCCTTAGTTTGCATTTTGACACTCCTTGTCTACGACTATCTGTTTTTCATAGATGGATGACTTTGTACACTATGGTCTATCTCATATCATAGTGTGTCTCATCCATTTGTGTCATGTCCGCCCAGTGATGATAAAATTGCAAGGATAGCATATTTTGGCAAGATATTAAAGATTATATGTTTTCTCAATCAACTCAAACTCATTCATTTATTTTTCTCCCTCAAATGAAACAAATTCATTCTTTCTTACTAACATTCTATAGTCATCCATGTCATATTAACATTTCTCTCATCTAACATAATGATAGCGTCCTATGATACAATACACACATTAGGTCATTTGCATTTGCATACATTCAATAAAGCATTTTCATATAGTTACACATTAGAATGGCATCATCATAGCATAATAGAAACATTGCATATACATTTCACCATCACATATAAATATGCATAAACATTCATTACATCCATTATCCATCGCATATAAAATCATCCATAACATGTAGAAACATTTCATTCATAACACATGTACATACATCATCTAGGAAACATAATAATATAGAAGTAATGCATCATCATAAATAGAACTACATATCATATAGAAGCCACCAAAATCACATATATATATATATATATCGCTCAAAAAGTGTGTCACAGTACAATGTTTGCATGTATCAATAAATAAAACACGAGCTCGCAGGCTCTCTGATCAATATACATATGTCTACATAAATAGGTCCCTATCATCGTGTCCTACTACCCCTACTGTCATGTGGTGATGGTGGTGAGAAAATAGTCGAAGGTAGCCTTTGTGAGGTGGAAGGTCTCTCATATGGACCTGGCCTCGATGGTCCTACCACCCCCTCTATACTCTATGTCCTCTAACTCCATGTATGACTCCTGCCCTGACTACACACCTCGAAAAATGTAGGAGCGTGTCTCTCTGCTAGCACTATGGCCTCATAAAGATCCCTATAGTATGAGGCTCTCTCAACTGATCTAACTAGCTCACAAGCAAAACCCTCAGATGAGGAACCATTGCAAAGGTGTTTGATCTCTGAAAACTATTTCTCTACCTCCTGCCATCGGGCTATAGCCTGGTCTCTCTCCATGAGAGCATTGTCCCTCTCTGCATATGCACTATCCCTCTCTGCATGGAGACTGTCCCTCTCTAGTCTCATCATGTCAAACTCCGTTATCAGCACTCTGAGCCTCTCCTCCAAAACATTCCTCTCACCATCCCTAGGAGCATCCTCCTCCCGTCTCCCCTCCACTATCCGATCTCTAAGCTGTCTCTCCTGCTCCTCCATCGGTGCCTCCTCCTCCACATCCTCCTCTATATCATCCTCTCCATATCTTGCCAAAATCCCTAGAGGGTCCACATCCATCTCTGCATCCAGATCCTCTGCAATGTCCCCTAGTCCAGCATCCACATCAACATGCTCCTCAACCACTACCTCCGCAGTAGCATGCTCCCCCCCAGCCTGTACATCTGCTCCCCCACCGATGTCCACCATCGGTACATCAATTTCTACTGCCTCCTGAATAGGTGCATGTCCCCCTCTCCATCCTCTTCGTCCTTGTCTCCCACCTCTACCACCATCTCTACCATCAACTCTACCCACTCTAGCACCTCCACCTCTCCATCATCCTTTCGGCCCTGTGCCTCGTCTCTCGACTGGTGCTAGCAAATCTGGATCTATGCAAGGAATCAGGCGATGCACTTCCCACCATGCATCATATGCTGCTATAGTCCCTAGATCTACTAATCCATCTCTCCATCCCCACTATATTGGCTGTAATGCCTGTATATCTACCTCAACTATGGTAACTAGTATCATGGGTCCCCACCATGGAACCTCTCTGGATGAACGAGCAAACTCTGCTCTGCTTAGAGGTACATCCTGAACCTCCCCAAACTGTCTCAACGCTCTGTCTGGTAGGTGTCGCTCAATAATGTGCACACTGGAAACAGTCCTCCCAATCAGATACTGTGTCTGTCTACAAAATGGCAAATGTATATCATCATCCACCCACACCTCACAATCCATGAAAGGTCTCCATATAAATTGATCCAATGTATCCAATGCATGTCTCCAGTACCCTGTGTCTCCAACATGTGTCTGCATAATCTTCCCTATATATCAGAACACATATGGCAGTCTCTCATCTCTCTCTACTGTCACTGGAGGATGGAATACAACTATCCTCTCAAAACCCCATATCATCAACAAAGTCATCCCACAACTCAAGGACTGTGCATCTCTGTACGCAATGTCATGAAGGTGAAAATATAGCATCCCAAGTAGACATGGACCCCATGCGTATCTCATGTCACTCTCCAACATCCCAACTAACATAGCTCCCCATCCCACTGGAAAGCCATGACCTCATCTGTTTGGAAGCACAATACCCCCAATCAATGTACATAGGATGCAATCGATCCTGTCGTATCTATCTGCTAGCACTGGCCACCTAATCTCATAGTGCTCGATGTCGAGCCTACTGATGTCATCCACCTGGTAGAATCATGCCAACTCCATCAACCCACACTACGGATCATATGTAACCTACTCTCCTCTAATAGGAAGTCTCAATATCTTGTACACATCCTCTAATGTGACAGTGGCCTCCCCAGTCAGCAAATGAAATGATGATGTCTCAGAATGCCATCGCTCACACAGTGCAGTCAACATCCCCCTGTTCGCCCGAATGGCAGACATCGACAAGCAGTGACGTAGACCTACAACCCATAGCAATCGAATCTCTAAAGAAGTCAATCTCTCTCAGATCAAACGTATTTGGTCGCGACTCCCACGTATAAATAGGATCTAACACAACCTGCATATACACCAAAACTGTTAAGAATTTTCCTTGAAAAATTTTCAAAAATTTTACCAGCCAAATGCGGCTCACTTTCACAGATGCAGTGCATTTTTCCAAATGCGTTGCATAGAGCCTCACATGCGGTGCACACTACATATGCATTGTATTTTTTCACCACCCCTTTTCGACTACTGCACATGCGATTCACAAAAACCACATGCGGTGCATGTTGCACTTGCGGTTCATTTTATACTTTCTACTGTCCAACTACATATGCGGTTCACACATACGCTTGCATTTATCCCTAATGCATTTGCGTTGTAGAACTACACATGTGGTGCATTATGCTCCACATACGGTCATTCCCTCATCCGCCGAAACATGCCTTGGTGAGTTTTTGCAGATGCGTCGATTCACAGTCAAATGCGGCGAATACGACGGCATATGCGTCGTTTACGACGCACCTCATTTGCTTATTCATTTTCTATGCCTAGAAAAACATGCCAAAAAATACATTAAAAGATCTTGTTTTTGAGTACGTACCAGTGGTCCTGCGTCGGCTGGCCTCTTGAAGGTTCGGATCCGATATCCTCGATGCCTGGTGTGCGGAATAGGTGCCATTTCCTCAGTCAGTCAAAGAAAAATCTCTAGTTTTTCTATCTCTTCCGGGTGCAAATGAATTCATTTTAGCCCTAATTCCTATTTATAGGTGGGTTAAAAGTGGAATTTCTTCAGCCCTTCTCTATTAGCTGCTTAGCCTTTCAACTTCCAATGACCCATATTCGTCCGTCTTCACTCCAATTTCAATTCTGTCAACTCCATCGCATTTCTAACTATCATTTTGAATTATCGGGAATTTTTCTTTATTTTTTTGAAACATTTCCACAAATGTCACTTCTCTCGAGGGGGCATACTTTACCTTGTTTCATGCTGGGGCACGACTGAGGCATATTTTTTTTGACACAATGTCGTAACAACATTGTATCAAAGAGGGGAAAACTGTAGATACCGAAAATTGGTCTAGGCCTGCAAGTACACATTTCAACATAATTTTCTATAGTCTGTTGTCATGATTAAATAATGTTTATTATTTAATTACCTTTCTAACACATATTTCCTCTATTAATTAAATACCCTTTTTAATTAATTCATTAATTCAATAATCATCCTTTATTCAACTTAATTAATTAAATAAATCATATTTATTTAATTATGTTGCTAACTAATTAATTCTTCCCCCTTTATTTATCAATTAAATAATTTATTATTTAATTCCCCCTTTATCATACTTTTCTAACTATAATTAAATATCTTTATTTAATTATTCATTTAACCCCCTTTATCTATAATTAAATATTTATTATTTAATTATTCATTTAATCCTTTTCAAAAGTCAATTAAATAAATTATCTTTATTTATTTAATTAAAGTCTCTTATTTTTGAATGTTGAATTAAAGTAACATTTAATTCATTATTTAGTTAATTATGTCACATTCTTCCATCATTCAGTTATCTCTTACATTTACTCACCTTCGGACTCGAGTTCTATTTTTAGTTCTCCAGTTATCTCTTGAGTTCAAACACCAGTTTAACTTTGAGAGAGAGCTCTGTGTCACAACTAGTCGATTAACTAGTTCTAACTCATTTTGCACTCACATGCATTTAATCTCCAATTTCTAACTTTGGCTTTTGCATACAAAGTCTATTTCTTCTATTTTTGAAGATGAAGATTGGAACTCATGTTCTAACTCATGTTCTAAAATTAGTCTTTATCCTACAGTTGAACTCATGTTCTAACTCGCGTTCTATCTGTCACATAACTCATTGCATGGCATTCATCAATCTCGTCCGTCGATCTCTCTTTCAATCTGAGTCGATCGTTCGAAAACACAAAATCTATAAAATGGCCTGTCACAATCATTATTCCTCCTCCCCGAAATTATACACTTTTGAGAACTTTGATATTTTGCTTAGACATTCAATACAGCTATACTTGCATTCAAACACAGAAATCTGAGGGCAAGAATACCAAAAAGGAAAAATGGAGAAGAGCAATGGAGTTAATTCGAAAGGGTGAATATATATTCGGTGAGATCAATTCAGTTTGTTTAATTATTCATTATGTTTTCAATTTCATTCTTTATTGTTTGATTTTAGATTAGTTTTGATTTAGATTTTGATTAATATTGTTCGTTCTAGTTGCAGATCTTATTATCATAGATTAATTCTACAGTTATACTTTCAAGCAGTATACAAGCCCAACTTCAAATGTATCAATTCATTGCAAACCACCTTAGCTCCCACAAGATGTGGGCAGCTGTATTCACCCAATTGCATGGGAAACTTATGACAACCTATTTTGTGCTTCATCCCAAATCGGGCATTAACCCCCAGAGCTTGATAGACAAACTCCATCAATACCATCCTATTGCTGCAACACCTTGGAAGTAAGTGGGGATGACCCTCAAATCCAGCCAGCCTGAAATATGTGAACTTGGGGTATGGGATGTACCAACATCCTCATTCCTTGATAAAGGCCATGGCTTCTTGACTCAATCTGTATCTGGCATCTCCATTAAGTTTGCTAATGACTACATATAGGAATGCATCTTTAACCCTTCTAAATTGTGTTTCACAAACTTGTAGGGATAGCTAGTCATAATGATCCCATACTTTCTTTTGTCCATCAGCTTCTCCCAATATTCCCACTTTGTTCAAACTTGGAAATATAGCTCCTCTGGCTGTTGCATAAACAACATAAGAAGTCATGAAAAAGCTCTTGGTTTCCCTTATTCTGGTTAGCTGATCATGAATGGTATATGAGACAATCATGGGCCAATCAAACTGTTGCTTGCCATTGAAGATTTTCTGAATGAAGGGAAACTCCATTCCTTGAAATGAAATGCATCCCTCTTCCCAAAGACCCTAGACAACATCATTATCAGGTCGGATACCTCTGTGTAAAAATCTGCCCTCTTTGGCTTATTTGAGAGCTTTGTCAGGTTCTTCTTCTGCGCTCTCAATCATTTATTGTTCAAATGAGCCTTGTTGGCTTCCTTGTGTTTCTTATATATCCCTAAAGCATCTGCCTCATTCAACTGTAGCAGGTTCTTTGGATCAAGGACACTAAACATGTGTTGAAACATTTGAGGAGTTAGATCTATAATCATATTGTCCTATGAATCCATGCATTGTCTAGTGGCCAGATTGTAGGCTCCTGTTGTTGTCATGATCAGTTCTGGGCATTGGATGGATAAAGGAAATATAGCAATGTGAGCCAAGCCAGACTCAAATATTCTTCCAGTCCTTGTTGTTACATCCTCAGTGAATGTTTCTAAGCATAACTCCTCAAAATTGAATGCGCCTAAATTTGTATCAGTTATATCCACCCAATCTAATTCCACCTTCCTTGCAGTGACAATAGGACCCCTATGGTTATACCTCAAGATATAGGGTAACTACTCCGGCTTAATCTTCTTAGGCGTAGTTGCTACCTTTGAAGTTTATGCAGGCTGATTCCTTTGGGAAGATTCTCTCGATACTCCTGACATTCCTTAGCTTCTTGCAACAAAACCTCAAATTAGATCCTTGAATAAATATCACAAAATATGCTTTAAAATCTTACCCTTCATATATATATATATCAAAGGCAGAACCAGGTAGAAAACATTTTAAACAGTCTCTTTTAAAAACACTGTCAGGATTGGAATCAAAACAGTTATTGAGCATGTAATAATAACAAGTGGGACCAGAGTCAGAGTTGGAATGGTAACCGAAATTGGAATCAGAACGAAAACAGATTCAGTTCCATGAAGATTTTCTAATTCATATTCAATTACGGTTTCGGTTCCGGTTCCGCCTGGGTTACCAATATTTTGAGAGTGTGCTTCTTATTATAAGCGGAGTCGGAGACAGGATAGAAATGGAATCGATAATCATTAGAAAATCATGTTTGAAAGTTTAGATTGATTTCAATCCCGCTTCCACCAAAATAACAATGACATCATAAGTGACTTTAACAGGCCGATGAATAACCTCAAGAAAAGGAATAGGTCACATCAAAATGAAAGGGTCTAAAAGATAACCTATACAAAACCATCCCCATATGACTGAGAGGCAATCGTACTAATTTAGGGCATCATATTTTAAAAAGGAACACATCAAAACCGTAAATCAAAACCCATCAATTTCAAAAACTAGGGCATGAATTTAACCCCATTTAAACTAACCAGATCTAATGCTTAACAAGATTCCTAAGTAAAACCATAATTTACCAAACCCTACCAAAGTAAAAACTACAATTAATCTATGATACTTTTAAAAACTAGGGCATCACAATACAGTCACAATTAAAACATGAAAAGCAACCGTGAGGAAAGAAAATAAACAAATGAGAAACAAACACACCAGAAAAGAAAAACAAAACAAAGAAAACCAAACAAAAGAGAATGAAAATGAATCACATGAACTCACAATAGAACTGAGAGTCATGAATTCGCACAAAACCAATCAACCAAAAAATAAAACACTACATGAAATGAAAGAGAAGAACAAAAAACCCTACCTCAAAATGCCAAATAAATAGGTCAATCCCCTAAAGCAATTCCACATGCAACTGCCTCTCTTTTGATCAGTTCACACGCATAAATGCTCCACTGCAACTCTGGTTCGCTCTTTATCTCTTTCAATAATGATGATAACTTCGAGTTAATCCCTAATCAAGGTAAGAACTCACAGTTACATGCATGCATGGCATCTGTAATTAATGCCATAAATGTGGCAGAGCGGAGTCCAAACTGTAGAAGGAACTGACACATTACTGCTATGCAACTTCAGTAAAGTCAACGACCAAAAATGGTGGGAGCGTGAATAGAGATGAAAAAATGATTTAAAAACTTCTCCAATTTTCCAACTTGGTTCCTGTTCCGGTTCGGTTTCTACCAACAAAGAAGAAAGCGAAACAAAACAACAAAATCAATCAAAAGACTGAAATGAGAAAACTTATCAAAAAAAACCTAAGTTAAAACAAAAGACCAAAAAAGCGGAGGCAGAGGCGGAACAATATTTGATTTTGAAACTTTGAATAAATTCAGACTTAACTTCCACTCTAGCTCTGGATCTGATAAAGAAAAAACTAAAATGTAAACAAAAGACCGTCGGGACAGGGATCGAAATCAATCTTTGAAACAAGATTCAAAACCTGATTCGGTTCCAGTTCCGGTTTTGACAAAACAAACCAAAGAAAAACAGAGTATTGGAAAAGAAAGAATCCAAAATTTGTTTGAAAAACAACCAAGGACAAAACATGTTTAAAGGGGGACCCATTTTGACCAAGACAAAAGATGGGGTGGTTATGCAAGGCATAACAGGCCCCACAGTGGAGCCCCTTAATATCCAATTATAAAATATTTTTTATCCATAAAGTAAATAATAGCAGTCGAGTCACTATACCAAAAAAAAAAGTTCAACCAACTAATGCATGCCATGAATAGGTTGGTCCTATTAAACTGAAAGCATTGGTAGGCATTAAGAAAAACTCAAAGCAGCTGGTCAATTGTAGCTAGAGAAGGCTAGGTGTAACAATCACAATTTATGCAACACATTTGCATTGAATTTCATAAACACTACAATTTTACTAACATTTACATTTCATACATAAAATTATAATGGGTCACAAAATAACATCATATAACAATCACATTATATAGAAAAAAATGTCGTTGACATTGATAAATAGTTTTAGCTCAAACCAATAAAATGATAGAGTTGCAATATTCCCAAACACAAACATGATATTGCAGTGGACAACCAAAACAAACCAAAAAATGGTGGACTTGTATAGTTGGTCCCTCCCATCCTCAGTCAAATGTGCCAAGAAATTAATCTAGAGACATTTTCTCATCTCCTGTTGTTGTATTTTGACTTGTCATTAAATGATTTGTATTTGTGTTTAGAAATTATGTGCAACTTACATGTGATGGGGTTACTAGTGAAAAATTTAATCCAATTAAAAATTTAGTGCATCTTACTTGACATGGGTTGGGACTTGAACACACATTACTTGCAACAAAGTGAGGGATGTTATTGTTCATTATTTCTCGATATAAACCATGATTTTCTAAATAGGGGGTTGCAGGACCGCTTAACCATCTATTATGCAACAATGCTCTATGAGCAACCTTGATCTCTCTTTTCTTCCTATCTTGTTCTTTTTGAACTCTCTCTTTCTCCTTCTTCTACTCTCTTTCCTTTCTTTTCAACTATTTGAGCTGCTCTCTTTACTTGCATTGGATTTCCTTGTTAATTTTCCTTTGTTCCTTCAACTCCAAGACCACAATTCATGCTACCTTTTTCTCCTCATTTTTTTGCTTCTTTCTAATTTTTATTTCCTTTATTTCTTGTTTCCTTTTCTCCTACTACATTATGAGAGTCACATAATTTTCAAATGTCAACAACTGAGACTATTGGCTCACCCAAATATCCCCATCAGAAGACTTTCTCAATTCTTGCATTGACATTGTGAAATGGCAACTTCAGGTATTTATTGATTCTCGAACCAGTTTGGGATTCAATTGTTTCAGTGATTTGGGAGTCAATGAACTCATCTTTCTCTCCTAAACCTTGACTTTCCTAGCTTTCATCTACATATTAATGTACTAATTCATTTAGAGGTGTGGTTTTTGGAGATGGGAATGTAAAATTCCCCATATCTTCTTCATAATGTAAGTCAAGAATGAGACCATTGGTAAATTTCTCATGCTACATGTCCACCATGTCATGAAATTGTTTATCTACACCTTCCTACACATGAATTTTCATTGCACTTTGCAATGTTTGTGCAACTTCATCTGTTGAAATAATAACTTATGAAAGACTAAGGATGTTCTACACAGTAGAAGCATCCTCTATGACATCAATATGATATGTCTTGGTCAGACACATGTCATCTACCAAGGCATCAGGATTGAGGGGCCATATCCCCCTCATTTTAAAACCAACTTTTATGTTTGATGGTGTCAATACTCTTTGTAGTGACTTGCTACCTAGCTCTACCAATTCTACCCTTCTGATTTCAATGTTTGAGTATCTAGTAAAAAATATAGCTCATTTAGATTTGAAATATGACATAAAACGTGAGAACATTGTGAAATCCAAAGGTTTTAGCTTATGTGACATGTGTGTAGTGTTGATGGTGTTTTTTGCACAACAACGACTCAGACAGAATATGATATCTTATCTCTCTTGAAAGGTAAATCTCTATGGGAAAAGAGATAACCCCAAGGTCTCTAATGTCAGGTCTTGATAATGCAATAAAACAACTCAGTGATAAATGTGAAAATGTTGGTAATCACAAAGGGACCTTACTACAAGCAAGTATTGGATTTCAAATTTATCAAATCTAAACAATGAATTGATACTTGAAATCTTTGGTTGAACCCAGATAATAAAGAAATAGCAAAAGATGAAAGTTTCAGAGATAATTCTAAGACTACTTTTAACCCTAAGATTGAAAATGCCAAAAGATAAAATGCTTAAAATGGACCAATCTCCCATAAACTACTTTCTGTTTAACCTAGATAAATCTGCAATTTCACAAAAATAGTGCAATCTTCTAAGGTATTTAAAGATTTTCAAATTATAAACATTCAGTCAAACAATCCTATTTCAATTAAGATGAACAAATCCTTATAATTGAACTAAACACAATTTTAAGTCCAGGATAACTTTGCAAAGTAGCTAACAATCAACTAACTACAAAAAGTATGGAGTAGAGACCGCTGCAAACATTCCAAGCATGAAACCTTGAGCATCACCAAACAATTTAACTATAAACTCATAAGCAATTTTATAGATAGAACAATAAGAACCATTCCAGATGAAGCTCCACAAGATAGATACCAAATCATAATATCCTTTCTTAGATTAAGTCATCCAAAATGGCAATAATTCCAGCTTTATGTTACAACACTTGCTTGAAACTAAACCGTAATTCACTCAAAGATGAAATCTCTATTCTATTCCTCTATGCAAAATCATGTATCACCTATCTATCTATGTCTATATATTCTCAAATGAGGCAACATGCCAATTTTATAGAGAATCCCTAATATAGGTCAGCCCGTAATAAGAATTTACAATAAAAATATGCCACACAAAAGGTCGGCCTCAAAAGATATTCAAACATAATATGAAATGTGCCAATTGCACCAATTTCATCCAAGTTGGCCTATGTATCAAAAGGGGCCGGCCCAATGAATGCGAATAATGGGAAGCACAAATCTCGATGTAGCCCTATATGGCTACTTCCCATCCTTGTCTTTAGCTCGATCATCTTCACCCTACATGGCCAGCAATACCCTGTACAACTCAACCACAGGTGGTACAGGAAAAACACTAATTCTTCTATCAAGAGACTTAATCTCATCTCTTTCCTTCCTTACTATACCATCCCAATCAGCCCTATTAGTTAAGTATCTTTCAATAACTGTAATGTAAGTTGCAACATCATTTAGCTAATGTTCAGTGATTGGACCCTCATTGATTGGCGAGTAAACATCTCTCCACCATTTCCTAAGTTGCTCCAGATTAAGATGCTTTGGAGCAAACTTCTTCCTTCCTGTCATGGATTCAAAGAATGGGATACACTTGTCATGAATACCAATCTAAGTGTCCTCAATCTGCCTTCCTTGTTTGTGGATTTTCTTCAAGGCCTTTTTCCTCATTAGCAAGATTTTGAACCATTCCCAAGGCTCAGAGACCCTTGGAAAAGAAAGAATCCCACTCTTTACCAGCTTATCGTCGGTGAACTCCATGATTGTTCTAGTTTTTTGCAGTAGGAGATCAGTATCCTCCTTGTCTTGAGTTAGCACAGTCTTCAACCAGTCCACTGATGCCATGGCATATCCTGCAGTCGACAAGATATCCTTGATAGTGCCATCTCCTTTGGTTTGAGCACCCTGCAACCAAGCAACTATGGCATGTGTGGTGCCCTTCATCTTTTCAAGTTCAGAGATTGTTTCCTGAGGCAAGAAACCTACAGCAGAGGAGGAAGAGCTAATAGACTGCAAGGGTTTCATCAACTCCTATAAGTACTTCTTCAGTTTCTCATTCTCTCTCTCCAACTCATGCCTAGTCCGCACAACCTTCTTCAATCTTCCCACAATTACCACACTAGAGCCTTCATACTCCTCAATATATTGCTCCACAGAAGCATGCCCTAGGCCAATAGTCTGCACATGATAATCCCTAGCAGTCACATTATCTCTATCTTTATCTAGAGCACGGGTAGCAATGTGAGCCACCCTATTGCCCAACCCATCTCTCTCAATTCGGGATACAACCCTAGCCTTCTTCTTGGTTTTTCCTTTTTCAACATTAGCCATTAAGTCATCCCAATTAGGAGGAGCATCTTCTACTATTACCATTTTACTCTTTAATTCTTTATTCAGCCAACCTGGAATAGTAGACTCAGTTGGCACCGTTTCTTGCTTGTCCTGCTCCTGCTAGTCATTAGTCTCATCCTTCTCAACACTTGGCACACTGGGGTTTTCCATTATTGGATCCACCTTTTCTTGCAACTTCTCCTCTACAACAACCTGTACTGGTGAAGGGACTTTAGCTGGTATCTCCTCCTGTTGAGGAGATTTTTTCAATTGCTCCTCTGCTGGTGAATCTGCATATGCTACCAAGGGAGACCGAATCACCTTATCAATCTCTGCCTCTGGACTATAGAGGTCTCCCTCCTAAAATTCCTCCTCGCCCAAATCCTTAGGATCTTCATCCTTCTTTGGTTCTTCTTCTATACTACCAGTATCCTGAGGAATGGAGATACTTTCTTGCTCAAAAATGGGAGTAGTTACTAGAACATCCTCCTTTGCTACAACATCCTTTGGGGAAGGAGTCCTTGAACTCCTAATATATACTTTTGTTTTCTCCCCTAAACTCTCTACTTCTACCATTGGTGGTTCAACCCCCTTATCAGCCTTAGGAGCCCCCTCCTGCTTCTGTGATAGCTTCTCAAGCTTTCTTCTTTTTGTCAGTGGAGGAGTAAATTCTACCTCTTCCTTCTCTTCTTTGTCCTTTTCAGCCTCCCTTCTCAAAGCATGCCTCCTCTTTTTGGCAATAGGTTTCCTCTATTTACCTACCTCTGCCACCTTCTCAGTTTGAACATCTCTAGCCTAAATCTTGAAAGGGGAATCCACTTTTATCTTACCTTTATGATCCTATTCGTGTGATTCCTCAGAAGTAGAATGAGACTCCAAGTCTCCCATCAACTCATAGGTGCATTGAACACCTTCGCTTTTCAATTCTAGCATCTCTTTTTTCAGCCATATTTTGGTGTACTTGATTACCAGAGTCATGATTTGGTCCAATTTTGTTTTCTCTTCTTCTAACCAATCAATCTCCCCAATTAGCTTATCTTTCACCACCTCGAAGACATGAGCCTGAATTAAATTTCCATCCTCTTCCACTTGGTCAGGGATGGCCTTCACATTATATAACCTTACTAGGTCCACTGGTAACCTAGATAATTTGTTCTTCCTTACCTCAAATTCATTCCAAAGGTTGACCGAGTAATCTTCAATATTAGCCTTATGGCTATACTCCCTACTAGCCTTCTTTTGGGCCTCATCAGTGATGTCAAACCTTGTTCTCTTGGAATGGAAAGATAGGCCAAAAGTACTCATCTCCTCCTCTGAAGCATGAGCAGACTAGATAGAAGGGCAGACCTCATTCATTCCTATTTTCAAGGGAAAATCTTTCCTAAAACTTGTTTTATGCTTATCTCCCTTTATGATTATGTCAAAGTCACAAATTTTCCTAGTGACCTCCAACAATATAATATGATCAGTAAGATACCTTGGGAGTCTATAGCGAGCCCTTTCATAGCCATCAGTCCTAATGTAAGAGAAAGTAGGAAACTAGATGAACCACCCCCCATACCTCTTTATCAATTCTTTAGCTTTATTAGAAATCCTCATATGTTCTGCACCTTGGAGCAATCTAGTGATGTACATTGTGAATGTATTGTTTTCTCTTCTATAGCTCCCTCCTATTAGGTGTAGTTGTGGATATACCTTATATATAGCATCTTGTCCAAATGTACCTCTAGTGCTCAACCCCTTGTATGCATGGAATCTTGCCAATGCATACACTAGGTAGGAGGTCACGATGAAGGTCTTGGTTTGCAATACATTGCACAACTATTCATGGATCACTGCACTTATGACACCTACCCAGTGCTAATCTATACCCTACTCCATCTGAGAAATGACATTAAACATCCATCTCTCAAACACCCTGCACTCTTCAAACCCACCAGTCTGCTGAGAAGATTGATCACATTGTAGTATTCCCTTTTAAACTTGAGCCTGAATAGCTGCTTTGGCAATTTGGAGAAATGGGACTTAGGCCTCTCCAACCAAGAATTGATCACCTATTGGGACTTGACCACATTCTCCTCATAGTATTTCCTAGCCCCATCCATACCAAAAGCCACCACATGTGACCTGTTAGGCATATCAAAATTCATAGCAATGGATATAGGGCTAAATTCTGCCACAATCCTTCCCTGGGGACCAATAATCCTCTGTGTCCCCCTATCATAATTTTGGGCACACTCAAGCACCAATTCGTAACACTGCACTATGGAAGGAAAACCTACTACATGTGCCAATCCAGACTCCACAGTTTCTTTGGCCAACAAAGGAGGGCTTTGTGCTACCATCTTAGCCTTAAACTCTTCATAATCCCACATACCCACTTTGGTATCTATGATTCCTGACCAAATAGAATTCAACTTGCTTTCAGGAATCCTACTCTTTATATCCAATTTCACCTTCTCTGCATCAGAGATGGCAGAAGTCTCTGCGCCTAGATCCATTGCCTTTCCCTTACCATGACAAGCAACATCTTATCCTGATCCTGCCTGTAAGCAAACAAAAAAAACCAAAATGAGGCCCAAAAGAAACAACAAGTGTAAGAAATCAATATCTCAAAGTTTGGGTTTTAGTCCTCTTCGCGGATTCCACACTGGAGAGGAATTTCGGGGAAATCTGGACCAAGCGGAATCCATCGAAACAGACACAAACCCCCCATAATATCATTCAATCCATCAATCCAATAAAGGAGTAACCCTATAGATGCTTAGCATAAGTTCATTTGATAGATTAAATACATCATCCATAAGCAAATTCCTCATAATCACATAATCATCACTTTCACAAAAAAACCCAGAAGAATCTGCCAGAGATGGATTTTCCCAAAAATGGCAATAGTTTCAATCAACCCTAGAAAATGAAGAAGGCATGGAACATCCAGGAAAATCTGGAGGAAGCGGATTTTAGCGGGAATAAGATAAATTATCATCAAAGTAGGAATCCAGAAGAATGACCCAACCACGGACACCGGGAAAATCCGGAGGAAGCAAATTTTCATGAGGCAGAAAAAAGTCCAATTTTGAAGCAAAAGGAAAGGAAAGAGGAAAAGTCAAGGAAATCCGGAGGAAGCGGAATTCTGTGAAGAGACCGAAAACCCGAACCTGTCCACGTTTCTCTCACCTTTTCCAAAATGAATCAAACGACCATGGACCCAAGGCCTGCACCTTAACTACAACTTAACCTGGACCTCCAAAGGATCAAATATGAATTTAAAACTCTCCTCTCAGCAATTTGAGAGGGACTAGTTATGCCCTAGGTCAAGAATCCTAAAATCTCTACCATGGAAGCACTGAAAAACCAGGCACGACTTACTTATGAAAAAATATAGGAAGTTTAATGCAAATGCAAGCAAGTGGCAAGAAGAGTAGTGAAATAACAGACCAAGATAAATATTCAGTGATCAATCTAGGGGACTGGCAGAACAATGGAAACCCCAAAATGCCCGGACATGACGTGCACACCCAAGGAAATAATGAAGCAATGCATGACACGGAGGCAAACAAAGCAGAGAAATTTGAAACCAATAGAGGGGAAGAGAAAATTTACATACCATGAGAGTAAAAAAGAACTAGAACCGACGATGCCAACATACAACTTTCAAACACAAGCAGGATACGAGCAATTCACATGAATTTCAAATGCAATAGTTGAAACAGCCTCGAAATGCATGATCTAGCAACATGCCCCAAGCTCTAGCACTCCAAACTCAAATGGCCAATTACTTCCCAAAATTCGCATAATCGCCATTAATGCGATCAACAAGACATCCAAGACTAAAAACCCAAAAATTCGACAGGGCAATGGACTTCGAGAAAATTTGGACATGGAAAATTTCCCTGGATCTGGGTTGAAAGGCAACCACTTCCAGACTCTGAAAGGAAACCAGGAAAATCTGGCCAAGATGGATTTACTCAAAAATGGTGAAAAGTCCGAAATGCACTAAGAACTCAAGATTTTCAATAAAATTCACAAATGTGCCACTTCAACTGGCAAGATGAACATCAAAGCATGGGTCCCAAGCAAACAAAGAACCCCCAAAAAAGAAGGGTGAAGACACCCAGAAAGAAAAAAAGAGGGTCCCCACTTTCAGTGGGGCATGTGTGCAAAAAACTACACAACAAATGGCGACTCCATTGGGGAAATGCTCTAGAGCATTTCAAGAATAAACTAAAATCAAGGACCCAAAATCTTTGGTTTCAATCCTCTCATCAGGACTCCTATGAACAAAGTTTCAGAAACCACAAGCAAGAAAACCTTTTCCTATACCAAGGTCCAAGTGTGTGTATTATGCACTCATTTCCTGTCTTATAAGTGCAATGGGAACTAGAGAAAATCTGACCAGGCTACATAAGAGTTCAAACTTCAAAAGCAACCTAGATAGAGCCTCACTATCGGTCAGGCATCCATAGCCCCGGTGAGGTTATCGCTGCGACCCTCCCAAGCATAGCTCTACTTTCAATCAGGCATCTATAGCCCTGGTAGAGATACTAGGATACTCTTGATAAGATGAAGCTTATTTAAATTCTCAAAATTTTCCTTTTCTCTTTTTTTTTTATAGAACCTTTCTCCTTCACCTTTGTAAGTAATGAAACTCACACTCAGGGATGAGGAACACAGTGGCACTGAAGTAGAATATAAGATTTTTCACCAAGCCAAATTACTCAAGAGCCCTATACAACTCCAGAACCTTTAATTTTAGTGTGAAAATGTGAGACCCAAATATATTCCAGAGTCTATCCAAAACAAGTGACTCCAATTCTAAGTACAAGGGACATCAGATAAAAGAATTCCACCACTTGACCTTGAAAAACTGATTAGAGTTTATAAAAGAAATCCCCAGAACAATCCCAAGCAAAATAGCCCATTGTGCAGACACAACAATCCCAAGAAAGCAAGGAACCCAAGAGCGAAAACCAAAATGGAAAGAGAAACAAACCAAAGTGAACCCAAACTACCAAAGAAAAACCAGCAAAGCAAAGCAAACAAAAACAAACCTATTCTAAACTATGTCCAGGATGAACTACAAGCAATTCAAGGTTGAAAATAATGATTCAAATAGTGCCCATTGATAGGCAACAGGATATCCTCACCAGTAAGGGTTTTCAAACGAAAAGCATTATCTCCCAGAATTTTCTGAAATTTGGTAAGGACCAAGCCAAAGTTTATCAAATTTACCATGCTCTCCCTTACGGTCATGAGCTTTATCCCAATAGAGAACTAAGTCAGAAATTCTAAAGGCCTTCACCTTAGCTCTCCTATCAAACCATATTTTCACTACACCCTGATGTTTAGCAAATTTTTCTAGGGCTTCATTTCTTTTCTCTTCTAGGTACAATAATTCAGCCAAACGGGCTTCACGTTTATCTTCCTCATTATAGTATTTGTTGATGAACTGAAGGGTAGGGATTTTCAATTGGATAGGAAAAACGGGCTCCAAACCATAGACTAGGTGATAAGGAGAGGTTCCTATGGATGCCTTCTATCTAGTACGGTCATCCCAAAGAGAAAATCAAAGCTCTGAGTGTGCTAATCCTTAGGATTTTGTTCTAACAACTTACTAACAACCGTCAGTAGGTTCTTATTGGAAGACTCAGCTAGACCATTGCCCTGAGGGTAATAATTGGATGAAAATTTAATAACAATCCCATGATCAAATGCCTAATTAGAAAATTTTAATGATGCAAATGCGGGACCATTATCACAAACCAAAGATAGTGGACAACCAAAATGATTGATAATCTCTTATTCAAGAAAATTGATTACCACATCCGAAGTACATTTTTTACAAGCAAGAGCCTCTGTCCATCTAGTAAAATAATTAGTTATGGTAAGAATATACCTATGGCCCATAGAAGATGGAGGATTAATTGGACCTATGAAGTCCATACCCCACTGAGCAAATGGTTTTACCTCTATGACTGCTTGAAGTGGAAGAGCTACACATTTTTCCTTACTTTCTATAGTTTGACATATGTGACAAGTTCTCACATGTTGGTGTGCATCTTTGAAAAAAGTAGGCCAGTAATAGCCTGCCCTCAAGATCTTCTTTGCAGTGGATAATGCAGAACCATGGCCTGTACCATATTTCTCATGAAATTCAGTCATTACTTTGACAGCCTCCTCTTTTCCCAAACATCTTAAGTACACACCCTCATGATTTCATTTATACAAAATAACCCCTTTCATCATGAAACTTCCACTCTTCAGGTGTAAAGCCTACCTCTGAACTGTATTAAGGTGATCTGGACATTGTTGATTCAGCAAATAGAAGATGATTTCATCATACCAGTCTCCTAGAGACACCTCTTGAAGATAGAAGTGTTGAGCTGTGAGATCAGGACCAGTCTCAGCCATGGTCTTTGTAAGTCCTTTTCCTCTTACTAATTTCATGGGCTGGATTTCCATATCATATTTTTACGAAAAATTCACCCATTTGGCTCTTCATTCCCCCAACTCATTCTGCATTAACAACAGCTTTACCGTAGGATTAGGTACTATGGCAAAAACTTTATTCCTCAAAATGTAGTGCCTGAATTTTTTCACTGCTCTGACCAAAGCATAGGCCTGCTTTTCTACATTATGATATCTTAATTCTACATCCTTTAAAGGAGTACTCATGAAGGCAATAGGATGCTCATCGCCTTGATCGAACTTTTGAGTCAGCATTATAGCACAAGAGTGATCAGAAGCAAATGAATATATGTAAAAGGCTTAGCATAATCTAGACTCACCAATATAGGGGCCTCAGTAATAGCTTTCTTGATTTTTGTAAATGCTTCCTTAGCTTCTTCATTCCATTGTATTTTTGCTTCTTGTTTCAACATAGCATTCAATGGCTTAACTATCTTTGCAAATCCAGTGATAAATTTTCTAACAAAGTTAATCTTACCAAAGAATGACTTCATCTCTTTCTTACTTGCAGGAGGCCAAATCTTCAAGATAGCTTGTATCCACTCAGGGTCAATAACAATACCCTATTCTGAGATAATATGTCCCAACAACTTTCCTTTTGTGACTCCAAAAATGCACTTCCTTGGATTAAGTGAAATACCAAACTCTTTGCATCTTTGGAATACTTTGCACAAATCCATTATGTGATCACCTCGTTTCTTGGAGAAAACTATCAAATCATCCATATAAATAATGATGCACTTACCAGTTATGTCTTTAAAGGTAATGTCCATGGCTCTCTAGAATATGGCTCTAGCATTGATCAACCCAAATGGCATCCTTCTGTACACAAAAGTTCCCCATTTTGTAGTGAAGGTCGTCTTGTGCCTATCTTCATACTGCACCATAATTTGGTTGTATTCAGAGTACCCATCCAAAAATGACATCATTTGAGATCCATTAATGATCTGAAGCACCTCATCTAGTGAAGGAACTGGATAATTATCCTTTTTTGATGCTCTATTTAGATTCCTAAAAGCCACACATAACTTGATTTCTCCATTCTTTTTCCTTACTAGAACTAAATTCGCAACCCAAGAAGAGTGTCTTACTAGAAATATAATGTGTGCTGACAACAATTTCTGCACCTCCTTTTGAATAATGGGTTCTAACAGAGCATTGATCAGCCTCTATCTCTACCTAAATGGTTTGACATCTGACTTCAAAGGGATGGTGTGTGTAATTATTGAAGTATCATATGTTTTCAAATCCTCATAACTCCAAGCTATTACATCATGATATGTATGTAGGGCATCAATAATCCCTTTTCTTTCTTCTGGAGTACATACCTTTCCAATAAAAACATTCTTTATGTCACCAAGTGTCCCCATATCTTATGTTTCACACTGGCTGCTGAGAGACTCCCTTTTAGCCTATTTTTCCCAATCTCTTATCTTATCCAAATCAAAAAATTATTCAAGTTGCACCATACCTCTTGGAATAGTATTGGTCTTTAGATTAATGATTCCTCCAAAGTCTATTTCTACTTCTTGAGGCTCTATCTCATCAATAACTTGGGAAGCGAACACATCACAACTTGTAATAAAGTCCAAAATATGCTTATCATCTTCAAATACCTAGAAATTAGTAACATTGTCAGGCACTGAAGGTACTGGAGTGAGCTCAACCATAAATTTCTTCAATCCTAAGAGTGATAAATGTTGCAAGGTGCTAGAAACTTGTGCTAAAGAATCTGTAACTTGATTTTTGCTTCGAGGGATCAACTGGATAGTGAAAGCATCAAACCCCTCAATGAGATCCCACACTCTATTCCTGTAATTGGTCATTCTTCTATCGTGGTATGAATATTGTTTCCTTACTTGTTTGATTACCAATTCTGAATCTCTGAAAACTTGTAATATCTTGACCCTTTTCCTTGATGCCATCAACAATCCATGGATCAAAGCTTCATACTCAACAACATTATTAGTGCATTGGAATTGGGGTCTATGAGTAGAAAAATAATTCTTACCTTTGGGACTGATCAGCTCAAATCTTGCTCCAACACTCTACTTAGATTTGGATCCATAGAATCTCAATGTGCAATAGCCATCAAGTTCCCTTGGTTTCAATCTATCTTGCTCTTTGCTGAAAATGGGAGGCTTCTCAGGAAGTGCTGGGCTTTTACCCTTATCATTATTTAATTCTTCCTGCATATTAAGTTTGACGGTTAGAATTGGATTAATGCATTTCTGAATCTGTCGGACAATAGTCTGACACAAGTCACACTCTAGCTCGGAATGAGGAGCATTATGGAATCTACACCAATTGGGAAGCAATAGTTCTTCAAAGGTCATACTTCCTTTCAGTTGTATCTGATCCTCCATACATTTCTGGATAAACTCTAGAAATTTATCTAATAAACTAAGTTGTCTATCCTCTTGGTCATCTGTTTCATCTAATTACTCAATTGATGTTCCAAGACCATTGCCCTCCAATTTGGATTCATCCAAGGGGCTCTACAACATGAAAACCTCTTCATCCTCTGTAACTGATGCAACTAACACATAGTTCCCCATGATAACCTCAGACACTAATACTTCATTTGAAACATTTTGATATTCAGTGATTGCATGCTTCATTCGGGGTTCTCTTTCAATTCTGATCTGGTTTGGAACTCCTTTCCATGGTAACCACATATGAGAATGATCTATGGATCTATACCCATTCAATTCCTTAGTGAAATCTCTACCTAAGATCAAACCATAAGTATTTGGAATGTCAGCAACCTAGATATTGATCACTTATTGCACCCTAGGATATGATGCAAGTTGCGTAGGGATCATGTTCAATTCTCCAACTACACTTACCTCTGTTTTATCCAATTGAGTAACTTTATTTTGAGAGGATATAGGGGTAATACCTAATTCTTTACAAATAGAAAAGGGCATAACATTCATAGATGCTCTGGAGTCTAGGAGACAATTATGCAAATTCTTTCCAAAGATGCGAATGGATATTAGGAAAGGAGGGGTTTACATTTTTCCTTGAAACAAATTCAAATGAGTGTCAGCCTATGCCACTTGATCTTTATCCTTATCTACCCTTTTTTCTATAGGTGGGACGTGACTTCTAGGTGTCTAGGAGTTGGAAGACCTAGTAACAGTCTCATTGGCAGCTACCCCTTGTGATACTATGTTCAAGCCAAATGAGCCCAAAATTGTATTCCTAATAGCATGAACTCTTAATAACTCAAAAGAAGAAAGACTTACCTTTACTTTCTTGAATTCCTTAGTTACATATTCGCCTAGTTGCTCCACATTCAAGTCAGCATGAGCTTCCTTATAGCCACTGGCATGCCTATCTTTCGACACTTCAGCATTGTTCCTCTTCGACAAGTACTGTGTTGGTACATGAGGATAAGGTGGATTATTACTAGCTTGTGGATTTGGCGGAGTATTAAAATTGTTAGGAGGGATAGAAGTAGTGAAAAGACCTCAAGCCTGGGGACCCCTGTTGGGTCTATTTCTTAAATCATATTTCTTCACTAGTTGTAGGAACATCTGAACCTCTTCAATATTAACTCCTTCCTCATCCAAAGGGCCATTATCATTATCATTTTCCTCATTAAACAACTGGGAAATCTCGTCTTCATTCAACACTTGCTTTGTTTCATCCTCTGTAACAGATACTTCTCCTAGTTCATTTTCCTCACCTTTAGGGAATGGGGCATGATTAAGTACCAGCACCAGAGAATCATAGGGATTTGAGGGCACAATTTCCTGACCACTGGAATTGTTCTCCACTTCATATTGAAAGATAGAAGCTGCAGTATGAAATTCGGTACAATCCAACTCAGAGTGTTGACTTGTCTTATGGAGTCTACACCAACCAAACAAAGTTGCGTTTGCCAAGTAAAGACTATTTGGAGGCTTCTCTTGAGTAGAAGGCTGGTCTAGGGGAGTAAGAATCCCTCCATTACTAGGTCCAATATTCCATGACCTATTATGCCTAGGTGGTTTCCCTCTATCAAATCCTTGTCCACCTTGTTGATTTCTATCAAAATTATGACTAGACCTTATCTTATGTCATAGTTTTGATTTCTGTCAAAGTACTACCCTCTATCAAAGTTCTTGTTCTCCCTGCCATAGTAAGATTGCATGTTCTTCTGGGCAAGTTGAAGCTCGCTATTCTGATTTCTCAAATAGGTTACCTCCGTATTCAGCCTTTTCACTTGTTCAGATAGCTCATCCAACCTTTCCTTATTTATATTGTTAGGTGGTGCTAGATTAACACTACTTTAATGGTATCCCGGTGTGCCTCTAGAACCAACAACCTAATTCAAAACTTCTGAATTCTGCAAATATGTAGGAAAACCAACTTGTTGCTGATGAAGGGGTTGATTAGCTCTTTTTTGAGGATAAGAAGTCATAGGTTGAGCTTGATTTAAAGGTGGACCTGGATGAGTAACCAAAGGTAATGAAGGTATTGGATTCATTATGGGAGCATGATTGGTCAAAGCCTGATTAAGGGCTTGGATTTGTCCAGGGTGAGCTGCAGGTCCCAAAGAAGGAAAAGGTCCTAATAAGTGTTGCCTCAAGTCTATGCTGACCTTCACAGCCTCTGCATATGCAGTGAGTAGAGTGTTCAGAGGATTAGTCCTTTGTTTAAGGAAGGTGGTAGTAAGACTATCCAAGGCTTCAAGGTAAACATCTAAAGCAGTATTTTCATTTCCAATATAAGGTGCTTGGAGTCTGGTATATGTTCGATGGAACCTATCATTGAATGATCCTATGGGCTCATTAATCTCCCTTTTCACTCTAGTAAATTATAGGTGCAACTCATTAGCACTAATGGGAATCTTGAAATTTTGCAGAAATGTAGTTTCTAATTCAGTCCAATTATGGATGGAGGTAGTAGGTAAGTGATTATACCAATAGAAGGCCTCTTCTCCTAGGGAATAAGGGACAATCCTACACGCAACATCCTCATGGTTAATTCCTATATCCCTCAGACAAGTCTAGAAAATCCTGATGTGCTCTTCTGCAGTTCTATTAGGGTCATGAGTATGAAACTTAGAGCAAAAATGCTCAAGGTTCTTGGGCATGACATTGTAATTATTAAAGATTAATGGGGATGGATTATTAGCAAGAAAATCCATTGGTGGGGGTGGAAGTGGTAATGGCTGATTTATGAGTGGTTGTGGCTATGGAATTCCCTTTGAATCAGATGAGGATGAAGATGATGGAGATGATGGAAGTGGGTGAGTGGATGATGATTCTTCCCCTCCTCTAGTCCTTCTTGCCCTAGTAGGGGCTTGTAACTCTCAAAATTGTTCTCCTCCTAGAGTAGATCTAGTTCTTCTTCTAAGCCTCTCAAGAGAGATGGCATTTAGAAAACACTGCAACTTGCTTATTCAAGGCCCTCCTTCTAGCGCCAATCTATTGATGGTGTTTTCTGCGCAACAACAACTTAGATAGAATATGATATTCTATCTCTCTTGAAAGGTAAATATCTATGGGAAAAGAGATAACCCCAAGGTCTCTAATTTCAGGTCTTGACAATGCAATAAAACAACTTAGTGATAAATGTGAAAATGTTGGTAATCACAAAGGGACCTTACTACAAGAAAGTACTGGATTTCAAATTTATCAAATCCAAACAATGAATTGATACTTGAAATCTTTGGATGAACCCAGATAATAAAGAAATAGCAAAAGATGAAAGTTTTTCTAAGACTAATTTTAACCCTAAGATTTAAAATGCCAAAAGATAAAATGCTTAAAATGGACCAATCTCCCATAAACTACTTTCTGTTTAACCCGGATAAATCTGCAATTTCACAAAAATAATGTAATCTTCTAAGGTATTTAAAGATTTTCAAATTATAAACATTCATTCAAACAATCCTGTTGCAATTGAGATGAACAAATCCTTATAAGTGAACTAAGCACAATTTTAAGTCCAGGCTAACTTTGCAAAGTAGCTAACAATTAGCTAATTGCAAAAAGTATCGACTAGAGACCACTGCAAACATTCCAAGCATGAAACCTTGAGCATCACCAAACAATTTAACTATAAAATCATAAGCAATTTTAAAGATAAAACAACAAGAACCATGCCAGATGAAGCTCCACAAGATAGATACAAAATCACAATATCCTTTCTTATATTAAGTCATCCAAAATGGCAACAATTCTAGCTTTTTGTTACAACACTTGCTTGAAACTAAACCCTAATTTTCTTAAAGATGAAATATTTATTCTATTCCTCTATGCAAAATCATGTATCACCTATCTATCTATGTCTATATATTCTCAAATGAGGCAACATGCCAATTTTATAGAGAATCCCTAAGATAGGTTGGCCCATAATAAGAATTTACAATAAAAACATGCCACACAAGAGGTCGGCCTCAAAAGATATTTGAACATAATATGAAATGTGCCATTTGCACCAATTTCATCCAAGTCAGCCTATGTGTCAAAAGGGGTCGGCCCAATACATGCAAATAATGGGAAGCTCAAATCTCAACGTAGCCCTATATAGCTACTTCCCATCCTTGTCTTTAGCTTGATCATCTTTACCCTACATGACCAACAATACCTTGTCCAACTCAACCATGGGTGGTATAGGAAAAACCCTAATTCTTATTTCAAGAGACTTAATGACATCTATTACCTGCCTTACTGTACCATCCCAATATTCCCTTTTAGTTAAGTATCTATCAATAACTATAATGTAAGTTGCAGCATCATCTAGCTGATGTTCAGTGACTAGACCCTCACTGATTGGAGAGTAAACATCTCTCCACCATTTCATAAGTTGCTCTAGATTAAGATGCTTTGGAGCAAACTTCTTCCTTCCTATCATGACTTCAAAGAATGAGATACACTTGTCATGAATACCAATCAAAGTGTCCTCAATCTGCCTTCCTTGTTTGTGGATTTTCTTCAAGGCCTTTTGCCTCATTAGAAAGATTTTGAACCATTCCCAAGGCTTAGAGACCCTTGGAAAATAAAGAATCCCACTCTTTACTAGTTTATATTTGGTGAACTCCATGATTGTTCTGGTTTTCTGTAGTAGGAGATCAGTATCCTCTTTGTCTTGAGTTAGCATAGTATTCAACCAGTCCATTGACCCCATGGCATCTCCTGTAGCCAACAAGATATCCTTGATAGCACCATCTCCTTTGGTTTGAACACCCTGCAACCAAGCAATTGTGGCATGTGTGGTGCCCTTCATCTTTTCAAGTTCAGAGATTGTTTCCTGAGGCAAGAAACCTATAGCAGAGGAGGAAGAGCTAATAAACTACAAGGGTTTCATCAACTCCTGCAAGTACTTCTTTAGTTTCTCATTCTCTCTCCAACTCATGCCTGGTCTACACAACCTTCTTTAATTTTCCCACAATTAATAAATTGGAGCCTTCATACTCCTTAATATCTTGCTCCATAGAAGCATGCCCTAGGTCAATAGTCTACACAAGATAATCCCTGGTAGTCACATTATCTCTATCTTTATCTGGAGCAAGGGTAGCAATGTGAGCCACCCTATTGCCTAACCCATCTCTCTCAATCTGGGATATAACCCTAGCCTTCTTCTTGGTTTTTCCTTTTTCAACATTAGCCATTAAGTCATCCCAATTAGGAGGAGCATCTTCTAATATTACCATTTTAGTCTTTAATTCTTTATTAAGCCAAACTAGAACAATAGACTTAGTTGACACTGTTTCTTGCTTGTCCTGCTCCTGCTGGTCATCAATCGCATCCTTCTCAACACTTGGCACACTAGGGATTTTCATGATTGGATCCTCCTTGTCTTGCATCTACTCCTCTATAACAACCTATACTGGTGAAGCGACTTTAGCCAGTATCTCTTCCTATTGAGGATATTTGTTCAATTGCTCTTCTGTTGGTGAATCTGCATATGCTACCAAGGAAGACTGAATCAACTTGTCAATCTCTGCCTCTGCACTATAGAGGTCTCCCTCTTGAAATTCCTCCTTTCCCAAGTCCTTAGGATCTTCATCCTTCTTTGGTTCTTCATGTACACTACCAGTATCCCGACGAATTGAGATACTTTCCTACTTGGCAATGGGAGCAGTTATTGTAACATCCTCCTTTGTTGTAGCATCCTTTTGGGAAGGAGTCCTTGACCTCCTCATATATACTTGTGTTTTCTCCCATGAAATCTCTACTTCTACCACTGGTGGTTCAACCCCTTTATTAGCCTTAGGAGCCGCCTCCTACTTCTGTGATATCTTCTCAAGCTTTCTTCTTTTTTTCAGTGGAGGAGTAACTTCTACCTCTTCCTTCTCTTCTTTGTCCTTTTCAGCCTCCCTTCTCAAAGCATGCCTCCTCTTTTTGGTAATATGTTTCCTTTTTTTACCTACCTCTACCACCTTCTCAGTTTGAACATCTCTATCCTGAATCTTAAAAGGGGAATCCACTTTTGTCTTACCTTTAGGATCTTGTTCGTGTGATTCCTTAGAAGCAGAATGAGACTCCAAGTCTCCCATTAACTCATATGTGCATTGAAAACCTTCGCTTTCCAATTCTAGCATCTTGTGCTTCAACCACATTTTGGTGTACATGATTACCAGAGTCGTGATTTGGTCCAATTCTATTTTCTCTTCTTCTAACGAGTCAATCTCCCCAATTGGCTTATCTTTCACCACGTCAAAAACATGACCCTGAATTGAATTTCCATCCTCTTTCACTTGGTCAGGGATGGCCTTCACATTATATAACCTTACCAGGTCCACTGGTAACCTAGAGAATTTATTCTTCCTTACCTCAAATTCATCCCCAAGGTTGACCCAATAATCTTCAATATTAGCCTTATGGCTATACTCCCTACTGGCCTTCTTTTGGGCCTCACCAGTGACGTCAAACCTTGTTCTCTTGGAATGGAAAGAGAGGCCAAAAGTACTCATCTCCTCCTCTGAAGGAAGAGCAGACTGGATAGAAGGGAAGACCTCATTCATTCCTATTTTCAAGGGAAAATCATTCCCCAAACTTGTTTTATGCTTATCTCCCTTTATGATTATGTCAAAGTCACAAATTTTCCTAGTGACCTCCAACAATATAATATGATATGTAGGATACCTGAGGAGTCTATACAGAGCCCTTTCAAAACCATCAGTCCTAATGTAAGAGAAAGTAGGAAACTGGATGAACCACCCCCCATACCTCTTTATCAATTCTTTAGCTTTATTAGAAATCCTCATATGTTCTGCACCTTGGAGTAATTTGGTGATGTACATTGTGAAAGCATTGTTTTCTCTTCTATAGATCCCTCCTATTAGGTGCAGTTGTGAATATACCTCATATATAGCATCTTGTCCAAATGTACCTCTAGTGCTCAACCCCTTGTATTGGTGGAATCTTGGCAATGCATACACTAGGTAGGAGGTCATGGTGAAGGTCTTGGTTTGCAAGACATTGCACAACTGTTCATGGATCACTACACTTATGACACCTACCCAGTGGTAATCTATACCCTACTCCATCCGAGTAATGAAATTAAACATCTAGCTCTCAAACACCCCTACACTCTTCAAACCCACTAGTCTACTGAGAAGAGTGATCACATTGTAGTATTCCCTTTTAAAATTGAGCCTGAATAGCTGTTTTGGCAATTTGGAGAAATGGGACTTAGGCCTCTCCAACCAAGAATTGATCACCTGTCAGGACTTGACCACATTCTCCTCAATATTTCCTGGCACCATCCATATCAAAAGCCACCACATGTGACCTGTTAGGCATATCAAAATTCATAGCAATGGATACAGGGCTAAAGCATGCCACAATCCTTTCCTAGGGACCAATTATCCTCTATGTCCCCCTATCATAATTTTGGGCACACTCAATCACCAATTCGTAACACTACACTATGGAAGGAAAACCTGCTACATGTGCCAATCCGGACTGTACAATTCTTCTGGCCAACAAAGGAGGGCTCTGTGCTACCATCTCAGCCTTAAACTCTTCATAATCCCACATACCCACATTGGTATCTATGATTCCTGACCAAATAGAATTCAACTTGCTTTCAAGAATCCTACTCTTTATATCCAATTTCACCTTCTCTACATCAGAGATGGCAAAAGTCTCTGCGCCTGGATCCGTTGCCTTTCCCTTACCACAACTAGCAACATCTTGGCCTAATCTTGCTTTTAAGAAAACAAAAACAACCAAAATGAGGCCAAAAAGAAACAACAAGTGTAAGAAATCAATATCTCAAAGTTCGGGTTTTGGCCCTCTTCACGGATTCCACACTTGAGAGGAATTCCGAGAAAATCCGGACCAAGCGGAATCCAGTGAAACAAACACACGAAACCCCCATAATATCATTCAATCCATCAATCCAATAAAGGAGTAACCCTATAAATACTTAGCATAAGTTCATTTGAAAGATTAAATACATCATCCATAAGCAAATTCCTCATAATCACATAATCATCACTTTCACAAGAAAAACCCGAAAGAATCCACCAGAGACAGATTTTCCTGAAAATGGCAATAGTTTCAATCAACTTGGGAAAATGAAGAAGGCATGAAACATCTGGGGAAATCTAGAGGAAGCAAATTTTAGCGGGAATAAGATAAATTATCATCATAGTAGGAATCTTGAAAAATGACCCAACCACGAACACCAGGAAAATCCAGAGGAAGCGGATTTTTGTGAGGCAAACAAAAGTCCGGTTTTGAAGCAAAAGGAAAGGAAAGAGGAAAAGACGGGGAAATTCAAAGGAAGTGGAATTCCGCGAAAAGACCGAAAACCCGAACCCGTCCACATTTCTCTCACCTTTGCAAAAACAAATCAAACAACCACGGACCCAAGGCTTGCACCTTAACCACAACTTAACCTGGACCTCCAAAGGATCAAATATGAATTTAAAACTCTCCTCTCAGCAATTTTGAGGGACTGGCTATGCCTTAGGTCAAGAACCCTAAAACCTCCACCATGGAAGCATGGAAAAACCAAGCACGACTTGCTTATGAACAAAGATGGGAAGTTTAAAACAAATGCAAGCAAGTGGCGAGAAGAGTAGTGAAATACCAGACCAAGATAAATATTCAGTGATCAATCTAGGGGATTGGCAGAACAACGAAAACCCCAAAATGCCGTGACATGATGCGCACACCCAAGGAAATAACGAAGCAATGCATGACATAGAGGAAAACAAAGCAAATAAATTCAAAACCAACAGAGGGGAAGAGAAAATTTACATACCATGAGAGTAAAAAAGAACTGGAACCGGTGATGCCAACAGACAACTTTCAAACACAAGCAGGATACGAGCAATGCACACGAATTTCAAATGCAGCAGTCGAAATAGCCTCAAAATGCATGATCTAGCAACATGCCCCAAGCTCCAGCACTACAAACTCAAATGACAAGAAAACAAACAAACTCAAATGGCCAATTACTTCCCAAAATTCAATATCATTGCCCCCAAAATTTGCATAATCGCCATTAATGCAATCGACAAGACAGCCAAGACCAAAAACCCAAAAATTCGACAAGGCAATGAACTTCAGAAAAATTTAGACACGATGGATTTCCCTAGATCTGGGTCGAAAGGCAACCACTTCCGGACTCCGAAAGGAAACCAAGAAAATACAGCCAAGACAGATTTACCCGAAAATGATGAAAAGTCTGAAATGCACTAAGAACTCAAGATTTTTAATAAAATTCACAAATGCGCCACTTCAACTGGCAAGATGAACATCAAAGCATGGGTCCCAAGCAAACAAAGAACCCCCAAAAAAGAAGGGCGAAGACACCTAGAAAGAAAAAGGGAGGATCCCCACTTTCAGTGGGGCGTGTGTGCAAAAAACTATAGAACATGTAGGAAGTGTAAGGAGGTCAATGCCTAACCTGCTTTCCTCATGGATAGTTGTCACTACAACATGGCTTCCATGGCCATCAAAAATGAGAAGGTGCCTATTAGTTGGTGACACCCCTTGTAACTGAGTTACAAAAATGTTTCAGCCAGTCCATAAAAAATTCTTTTGTCATTTGCATGTTTTCTTGGGTTTCCATACAAGCAATTGGTTCATAGTTAATAATGTAATTTCACATCTCCTTCTTTCCCTTAAACAAATATAAGCCAGGTATGCTCTAACCAAATACATTAACACAAAACATAATTGTTATCCATTCTCGAATCTTGGGAATTACGTATGATATTTTCTACTGCCTCGTCATGCCAACACCCTCATTGATCCATTTCTTCCTTCTCGAATCCCCATTTCATCATAGTTCCATATTCTATCTAGACCATATGAGTTATTTTCATAGGCTATTAACAATGTTTTGTAAAATCCAACTACTACTATGGGTTGCAGGTATATTTCCCTATCCTTGTCAAGACCTTCTACTATCTGTAATGTCAATTCTAGATGATACCTCTTCAATCTAGTCCACCATGATTTTCTAGGTATCCCATCCTTGAAAGGGTTGGGTCTAGTTTGGAAAATCTAGGAAACCTCTACCTTGAGATTGATAATCTCAAGACCATGACCGATGGTTGTCATTTCTATGCATGAATATTTGATAACACCCTCCTCCTCTTCTATGAGGATAGTTGGAGGACCCTTCTTTAAGTTGTTGTGAGCCTTCCTAACCAATTGCTCAACATTGTAGCTGGGATTCTCCATTTCTTGGTAGCAGCCCTTGTGGAAATCCCATTGTCTTTCACATCCTCTAGGTCCTTGTTCATGTCCTTTGTTGACCATTCCCATTCTCATGATCCTCTTTTTAGCCTGCCTATAGGTGTAGCAATCTCAGGGACTGCCTCAATAGGTTAAGGAATGTTGTTTGCTTCTATAATAGGTTCTTGCATAGGGGGGTTGTTACTATTTTTCTATGTGTTTTCAACTTTGTCTTACCATTATTCTTTGTTGGATTGGAACTCATTTGAGCTTTATATTGCACCTATAGATATTACAAATTTTTTTTGAAGCAATGATAAAAATAATCAATGAACACCATTGAAGTCACAACGATGCATGAATAGTTTTTTTTTCTTTAATGTTCATGTTGATAGTTTATAATGCAATTGTTGGTATTATTTTAATTTATATTTCATCTTAGAGGCATTGGCAGGAATTAAAATTGAAGTGAAATGAATTAGAGTAGATCAGGTGTAACAATCACATTCTATGAAACCAAAATTCATTGACATCCATAAATAGTATATTGAGAATTGAAGTGTAATATCTAAGAGAAGATTAGGTGTAAAAATCATAATGTATGGAATAGGAGTGCATTGACTTCAATAAAAAGTAGGTATTAAGAATTGAAGTGAAATCAATTACAATAGATTAGTTGTAATTGTTGTCATGAAGGATATCACCCTTTAGCTAAGTATGAAATCAGCAATCTTGTGCAACATGGGATCAAACTCAGGTTGTGGGTGACCTATTATGATGATGAACCTCCAGATTATGGGTTGGTTCCCCTTTGAATCTCCTAGAAAAACTAATGGATCTAATTGGAAAAGGGATAGAAAGATGCTCTAGAAATGTAAATTTAATTCTAGGAGGTGATACACCAATTATTTGGAATAAAAAATAAACTAAAGCCTTGACTTATAACTTTGAACCAAAAGTTGTTGGTTATGATGTTCACAATTTAGATTTTTCATAAAATCATACGTGTTTCACATGATGGTTTTAATTTTTAGTTTTATTTTGAAGGTAAAATGAGTGTACACATCAATTTTTTCTGAAAATTGGTTTGACACAGCATATGACCTGATTTAATATGGGAAACATTCAAAATACATTGCTTAGGTGAGGAAGAGAACAAAGGATTCAAATGAACCATAATGAAAATATGTGAGAACATACATCCACAATGCAAAATGAAAGCTCCAAATAGGACCAATAACTCTTTTCTTTATTGATTTCAAAAAAAAATTTGCAGCTACATGGAAATAAATTGAGAATTACTCAAAAAATTGTGTTACAATAATATCTCTCAACTCAGAATAAGAAGAATAATTAAGAACCAAAAAAAAAGAATGATTGAAGTTTTCATTAGATGATGAAAGGAATCCTAAAATGATCTTTAGTTGAATGGAATGGATGCTTCAATTATCTCCCTTGCATTACTTTGTTGAAGAAGATGATCTCCTTGATCTACGCATGTGAAAGATTCTTCTTTGGTCATGAAAGCTTTAAAATCATGCAAAAGAGGCCTCAAAACTAGAGCAAATTGGGTGATTAAATGTCCAAAATGCCCCTTGAGTGATGGTCAACCCATGTGGGATCCTGAATTGAATTGGAACTACCATTTCTTCTCCAAAATTCCCTCCTTTTAGTCCCCTAACTAATACTTTGCGTGATGTTCAAAGTGTTGGGCGTGTAAGTTCAAAATGCCTTAATTTAAGGGTTCTAAACTGATCCATTTGCATTATTTCAAGATTTAAACTCCTCTTAACTTTAACTATAATCATGTGGGGCTTTTAAAATAGACCTAAACTTACTATAAGTACTTGAAAATTGTCCTAAATATGTCACCTAACTTGTGAAAATTCATAGATACTCTTGTATAATGTGAAGATTTTTTTGTAAAAGTGAGTCTTCAATGTTTTCTTTGTCAATAGGTTGACCCTATTCATTAAAACAAAATGATTGCTCCTTACTTTTGAAAGCCTATTTTTAGGTTGTCTCCATAAAGCTTCTTTATTGCAGGTATTTCCATTGAAGATGACACACTATCATTCCATGAATGCCCACTCTCGTTTCATTGAAGTGAAACTCTTGTTGGAACCTCAGAATGACTTTCATTCCTCATTTATTTTCACTATCACTTGCATTGTATTATGAGATTTTCCACCTTACTATCATAGGTCTTCTATCAACTACTTACACTATTTTGTTGGATATTTTAGACTTCAAAGTTGGTAGGGTTCTTCTTTATGCATTGACAGTCCCAATGAAGTTCATTTACATCTTGGAATTTGCATAACATATTTATATGACTCTTATTGACTACTCATCTTTGAAGTCTTCTCCTTTAGCATTGACTGCCTCCTTTAAACTATCACCCTTCAATCTTAAAGGACAGACCCCCTTGGTATCTCACTATGACTTCAAAACTTGCTCATTGTTAAAATTTCATCCTTCCTAACTACCCATACAAGCCTCAGAAAATTACAAACAATATACAAGTTGTCCCAATATTGTGCATCTCTTATCAACCAATACATTTGAATTACACAATACTTGATCTTCCTATATTTATAAGGCACAAATGTATTCAAATGAAATTCCAACCTCCAACTCTCTCTACAACCTTTGTAACCATTTTAGCAAGGATAAGACAATAAGTTTACTGCAGCAACAAACATATTAATACAAAATCCCTTTGTAGTGCCCCTCCATGATTCACCCTTTCATGATGTTTGATAAATGTTGTTTTGGGTTGTTTAGTTTAAGTTGTTTGTTAAATTTTGTTCTTGGTTAATTGATTCTTTAAATTAAATTATTAAGTAACAAGTATTTTGGTAATCAAATATTAAATAAAATTAAATAAATATTAGAATGGAATGTTGCAATTAACAAATAGTAAAAATAATTAAAAAGATAGAAAAAGATTTTGTGGAACACGTGCACAGTTTTGAGCTAATTGTCAAAAAAGGAAACTAGTTGTCTATTGGAGATTTTTGAGTTTTATTAGATTTTTGTTTTAAAAAATAAAACAACTTTCCTTGTGAATAATTATCATTTTTTTGAGAGATATTGAGGATAACTGATTTTTTTTGGTTTGCGGAAAGAAATAATATTCGTTTGCAAGAAATTTCATATGCAGGGGTTTTTTCATTCTATTTTGTGTTGGGAAAGAAAGAATGGTCTGTAGATTTTGTGGAGTAAATATTTTTCTAGCAAGATTGTTGCAGCTTGTGATTAGTGTGGATCTAAATGATAAACACTTTGTTCTTTTTTTTTGGAGGAATGCAAGCAGGTTATCCAGTTTTCATGTTATGGCTTTCCAGAGAAAGAATGCTACACACAGGTATGTCAATTTTATTTTACTTTTGTATTTTATATCCGAAACCTTATAGGCTAAAATTTTCTCATACAATCGTTCTCTATTCAAGTTTATGCCATAAGTATATTTAAAGATAAAATCTAGAAGTATGCAGCATTCTTTAAGGAATTCCTTGTGAGTTATGTATTGCAAAGAACTCATTTATTTATGGTTCCATCAGACCTTATTGCTTCAATTTGTTCTATAATTCAATCCAATGCCTTGCCTAAGCCTCAACCTCCTGATATATATTAGCTGAAATTTTCATGCCTTCCTTAGTTGCGGGGCCACCATGAATGTGGAAGCAAAGACAAGTTATGCAAACTGTTTATAGAATGTGGCTTGGTATGCTACCATGATTATAGAAAATTATCATAATCGGTTTGCTAAAATGGATTTATAAAGCTCCAAGTACATGCATTTGCAGATCTCTCCAACAAAACTTACCTTGTCTATCATCTCTGGCATATGAAACTTAGCATTTCCAATCTGCCCATTTATTAATCTGCGATCTTCTCAATGGGGATCGACCCATATCCTAGAGCCTTTGCATCAATTCCATTTTGTACATACCCTGCGATCACTGCAATTCATGAGATGATATCTCTTTGTGGAATTCTACCAAACAATTCGCATGCTTTGTCCATGCTTTCACTTTTTGCATCCATGTCTACCAGTGTAGTTGCAGCTACAATATCTCCCAAAATTCCTCTATCAATCATCTTTGAAGAATGCACATACCTTGTTCCTTATCTCTCATTTCAGCACGGGCATGAAGAGCAGTCATTCACACGTAATGATCAACTATATATGCAATGTGATAAGGCTTACTGATGTGTGAAGTATGTGTATCCCTCAACCTCCATGACTAAATGCACCTAGGATACAAGCAAAGCTTACATTGTTAGGAACTTTTCTAGAGTGCATCATTAATTCAAATATTTTGAGAGCTTCCTTGTAAAATATTTTGTTCATATCTTGATGAAATTGTGTTCCAAAATATGGCATCCCATTTATTCCTTCTAACTGCATTTTCTTGAAAGTTTCTAAACCTCAGTTGAAATCCATGAGCTATATTTGTGGATTTCCTTTGATTTAGTTGTTTGATACTAGGCCTTTAATTGTGATCCTCAAATCTGAGCACCTCTGCATATTTCCTACATTAATGCTTGGCCACTCATAGAGCATCAATCTTCTTTTCAAAGGGAGCATCAATTTTTGTCACCTAATGTTTAATTGCTATTTTGGGGTGATAGGTACCATGTAAGCCATTTCATATGAGGTATGTTTCTTCTTCTTGTTAGATTTGTATGCATTAATACTGCCTCTTATCTCATGAAGAATGTATATATAGAAAAGCATATAAATAAGATTTTTATCAATTTTAAAATTCCACTTGTATGGAAATTGTTCTTCTTACTTCCTATACTTTTGAATATTGGGAATATTTGTGTAAATCCTTATCTTCCTTGCTACACATAAATGAATCCATTATTTTGTGTGTGTCATGCAATGCTTGTTGTCCCCTGAGATCACATTTAATTAAGGCATTTTGTCAAACAGTTTACATGCCTTTCCTACATAATTCTCATTTATTTCTCGAGACATTATGTCAATCAGTTCATGTGTAAGGTCATGAATGTTTCTCCTTGATGTTTTCTATGATTATTCACCTATTAGCATCTAATTATAAATCTAAAGCTACTAGGGAATAATTTTGTTATTACATTAATAAGTTGTCATTAGTTCAATAATATTAGTTTATCCTTTGCGTTTGGATTTCGCTATTGGGTATTTCTTTGTCTTTAGTTCGCCGAGTCTCTAAGATAAAGATAATTAATTGCATAACAATAGTATGGCTTGAGTATCTCCATTTCTAGGGTCTTGAAGCAGCTCTTGAATCTATTGTGGTTTAAATAGGAATTTGATAATTACTATTGAATCTTTAGTTACTTGAATAAGAGCTTGATTTCATATGTTGTCGATATACATAGTTCCATTTAATTACATTATCTAGAATTTAAGTGGGTATTTTTAGAAAGAATAAATAGAATGATTATTTAATACATTAAGATTTGGGGATTTATGAATATGTGGATATATTTTTTAAGTGTAGATAGAATGATTATTTAATTTATTAACATAATTTTTTTGATTAGAGGTAAAAAATGGGTTCTAAAGGGGCCTAGAACACTTTACAAAATAATGCAGTTGATAATAAAAGAAAACAACAATACACAGTAATCAGCCAAAAAATAGCTAAAAAGATGGAAGCCAACCTACATCACTACATATTCTTCAGAATCTCAACAACTTCCATATCAGTAGCAACCATATTCTACACATTGTCCATGGCATCAGACACCTCCATACTAGAGGCCTTGGCCTAAGCTTTCATTTTGTTTCTAGCTCTGACCCTCGGCCCACTATTTTTTGCCTTTTCATTCAAAACACTACCTTTAATAGCATTCCTCTCACCAACACAACCCCCATCCAACAAATTTCCCCCAGCAACAGTATCATCAGTAGACATAGTCTCTTTTCTCTTCTTCACAATAATCACAGGAGATATCACCATGGAAGAATCCTGAATTCCCAAGAGCTTAGACACCTCTCCACTCTTCATCACCACTTTCCACATTTTATCAAATTTATCCTCGAGGGATAAGATTTTGCCTTCCAAATTCTGTTTCAAATTGATGGTTTCCTCTGCCACAGTATTAGCCACAATATTAAGAGACTCCATCAAATTATCAATTTGGGTTTGAACAACAGGGTCCTCATCCTTACTAGAAACACCTCTAATTCTAACATTTATCCTATTAATCTCATGAAATAACCATTTAAAAAGTTTAAACTACAGATTAACACTCTTATGAGCCGAGCCCAAAACATCAAACAAATCCTCCCTATCAAAGTTCTCAACCCGATTCCCCATAGTAGCATCCTCATTAGAAGAACTAACTTGAACCTTTTCAGTAGAAATAGCCTTACCTTTACCAGCAGGGACAGGAGACTTCATCTTACGAATGGAGCAGGTGAGTTCCTCCGCAAAAGTCTTCCTTTTCAACACCCTATCCCCATCCACTTTGTTAGATCCCACAACATGACCACCATCCATAGCCCTTTCCTTCCCCGAAATTAACCCAATGTTAGCACTCAGAGAGGCCTCACCATAAATACCACCAGCCAGGGAAATAGGGAAACCCTTCTCCAAGATTTGACTAGCAGTTCTCAGGTCCCTTCTCTTCCTGCTCCCCTCCTCAGTTTATTGTGCATGTCTATTCATAGGGGAGGAGAGGAAGCTTCCCCATAAAGGTCATTTTTGTCCTTAGTCCCCTTAGGAAGAGTCGTCACGACCACATCATCACTGCATGTATTATAACCCTCTTTATCATCCAGCTTCCTATTCCCAGTTTTACTCGGAACAGGGGAATAGGGTCCCTCCTCAAAAGAGGCATAGGATTCTAGGACATAGTCAACATCATAATCCTTATCAGACTCAGACTCTTTGCTCAAAATAAGCCTCCTCTTATTGGATTTTTTTCTAACCCTTTCCTCACCCGAGTCCGTCTCATAACCCTTTCGAGATTTAACAACATTTTCCTTTGGAGAAACAAGAGATTTATGCACCTCATGCACTTTGACATGTTCATAGATCAGGAGAATTAACCCCACATGCAAAACAAGGTTCTTGGGGTTTTTCATATTTCCTTAATCCTCATATCAAGTGACATCAACAAATAATAAGGAAAGGAAACCCATTTCTTATGCCGGAAATGGTTAAGCAGAAGGAAATGGTAATTATTAATCATCATATACCTTCCTTCCAAGGTATTATACCTCATAATTTATTTCGCCACATCACACCAGAGCACTTTCAAAGAGTTCCTATAATAACCCCCACTTTTCACCTTCTTTAGAGCAGTAGCCTCATTCCCTTTGAAGAAAATAGACATCACATCCTACGAGTCTTTCTTGTCTCTAAAAACCTTCATACCCTACATAGCCAAACCAGTAATTTGAGCTATGAATTCTTCGTCCACCACAACTTCTATGCCTCCCAAATTCAGGGTTCTCTCATTCCACCCTTCAGTAACCATATCAGTGACCTAAGAATTGAAGCCATGCAATTTCTCCATATACACGGTTAAGCCTCCCTTCTCTAAAATCTCCCATACCTCCTTCCTCTGCTTGAAAAAATCATAGGACTTACGCTCAACATGATTTTTGTCCCCACCCATCGCAAGCTTAAGCGAAGCACATAGTAGAAACCAATTGAGACTAATACAAACACCACCCAGAGTGATAATAAAAAACAAAAGACTCCAGAAGCTAATGCGAATATCACCCAGAATCTGTGCAAAGCTAGCCAAAGGACAGATATGCAATAATGGAAAATAACTCCATTCCTTGTGAAAGCCATCCTTCATCCTCAAAGCTTTAATATCCTTATTCAAATCAATCACCCACATGACTAAGAGCATGAAACCCCTAAAGCCAGAAAATATCGACATGATATTAACTTTCATTAATGATAATAGTCATTGCTTCAAAAGGAATAGAATCATTAAAATTCCATTACTTTTTTTCTCTAACACCAAAGTTAGCAAAAAAATCAGCTAACTTATTTCCCTCTCTCAAAATATGAGAGCTATAAACATTATCCAAGGAATTAATAATTTCAATTGAGTCCTTGACCAGGGCTTCAATAGTCCAAGACAGAGGAGAGAAGTTTTTCAAATTGTTTATAATATTCAGAGAATCACCCTGCACCCATACCTTCCTATACCCTTTACTTTGAGCCAATTTGAGTCCATGATAGACTGCAACCGCTATGTGAGAAGGAACAGTTCCATTTATTTATATTATTTAGAATTTAAATAAGTAATTTATTTCTTTGAATATTTATTTATTATATTTTCTTTGAATTTCATGAAAGTGAAATGTTTTATGTAAATAGATCATGTATTTACTTCCAACCTTATGTTTCCATTTTATAATTTGAAATATTGTATTGAAACTACATTTTGTTATTATATAATATATATATATATATATATATATATATATATATTATATTTATTGTAAAAGAATATTTATGTTTAGGTGAGTTAATTGATTTAGTAGATAAATGAATTGGAAGATTAAATAGGGGAAATTGATTAATATATTTAGATAAATGAAGGGTCTATGTAAATGAATGAATTAGATGATATTTTTAAATGTTGTTTCCTCTCATATTCATTTAATAGTTGATTTATAAATTCTCTATATGAATAGTTATTTAGAATACATATGATTGAGGCTAATTACTAACTCAGTGTATATAGTGGCTAAGTTATGAGTAAAATGAAGTGTGAAAATAATGTATTTTATAGTTGTATTGATTGAGTGATCACTTGTTCTATTGTGTTGATTATTGGAAATTGGGAGGATTGTGGTGAATGCTTAAAAGTGAGAGTCATAGTGTAAGTTGGTTAAGGTCGGTTTCCAGAGGCCTTGGAAGGGGGTTTTATGTGTGAATTATCCAATGATGGTTTTACTGTGGAAGTGGATGGCAATGTGTGGGTTATGTTCTTTGTGCAATTGTAAACCCTAAGGGTGTTGCCTTCTATCCTAGTATGGTTTCACGTGATCATGTTAAAAATGTAAGATGGTTGATGTGTTGCACTGTCCAGATTCTTGTGACTATCATATGAGAGTGAGAGGGTCAATTCCTTGCTCTGTGTGTGAGATTGATGTGATGGTTTTTTCCTTGCTTGTTGTGTAGGGTCTACTAGTTGCAAGTATGGGGAGTGGCTCTTAATGGAGGTCATCATCTAGTGAGAGACTATTAGGATAACCCATTGGAGAGATTCTTAATCTAGTGATAACCTAAAAATGAATTAGGGGGAAGGGTAGATTTCATATTAAACAAGATAATTGGATGCCTCAGCCATACCTGTAGTGCTCGTTTAGGCTAAGGATGGGTTGAGAAGGCCTGGTTGGAAAGATCAATTTCCTTGTCCTCGTGAAAGGTGATGGGTAAGGTCATTGATGTCACAACTTTCATCATTTAATTTCTCATTTATGAAACTGGGTGTGTCTCAAAGCTATATACGATAAGGAGGGCTCCAAAAATTGGGGGTTTTACACTATAAATAGTGACTTTGATTTTGGTCAGTCTCCTTCAGGAGCTTTCAAAAGCTCTCAGGAGTGCTCAGGAGAAAAATGTAGCAACCAATTTTCTAAAGGCTATTCTAACTTACCGACTAAATAATGTCTATCTAGGCCTATTTTGATCCTAATGACTCAGCTTAGACTTTACTTCACTTAATATTAATTGGTTAATGGGAAGATCTATGAAATAACTCAAATTAACTCTAAGTCTTAAAAAATGTAAAATTAAAATTACTTGAAAAAGGAAATCTATTTACGCTTACAGATAATGAACTTTAATATAGAAAAACAGTGAATCTATTTAGGTTGCAAGAAATTAAACATTAAATCTAGATAGCAGTAATACTAATTCCCATGAACATACTCCAATTGAGCTTAGTTCAATCATCAAATTAGTCATTATTATTAATCTCATTACAGCTATATGCATTTGAAAACAAGTACTCAATCTAACCTCTACTAATAATAATGAGATCTACAATAAAAAATCTTAACTAATTTGAATCATAGTAAATTAATCTAAGTAAATATAATTGCTAAACATTGATCAACAGGAATTAAAATGCTTAACTTCAAACCAATCATAACAAAACAAAATTTAACTGAATCAAAGAACATGAAATAGGGTCACCTCCTTCGGTTGAGCGGGCCCTGCACTTCCTCTAGTGGGACCTCAAACACAAAGATTTAGATCAACTTATTATTTTTATTCCAATTGGCCAAAATAGGTGAGTAAAACAAAAGTACATAGTACCAAAAAATTACAATATTTAGGAAAATATCAACTAACTCAAATTAAACCTAACGACAGATATCTATAAGAATATCCCTTATTTTTGAATTTAAATTCATGATGCTAGCCACCAAATTATAGAGTTCCAAACTAAATGAAAGTTTAACTAAAAATATCCAAGAGAATATTGCTTCATCACAGCTGGAGCAACAGTTTCCAAATCGGAAAAGGGAGCTAATCCAAAATCATAGAAGATCAATATTCAACTAGAGCTTTCAGGAGTGTAATTAATGCCATGTTGTTAAACATAAAGTTTAAAAGATCCAACTCAACAGTAAGCATTTAAGTACCTGCATGAAATCCTCAAGAATAGATTGCAAACATGATAGCAGATATTTTAATTTACACAATCATTTCATAATTAACATCACTAAAAGAAACACATTTAATGCAAAATACCAAATATAATATATCTTCTAATTAGTTAAGTATAAGATGAATTAATCAAACATTTAAACATATAATCTACTGCCATAATATTTAATTAATAGTATAATTGAGTCTTTGAGTTTATAAAAAGATTAATTAAAACAACATTTTCAGGAACTCATCATTTCTCCCCCTCCTGATGTCAACCATGTCCACATGGTTGAGGGTTTGGTAAATACTTGTTCTTATCTGCTAACCAAGAAATTATGTCATACAGATCAGCATCTTGGAACACATACTCTAAGACTTTCCTAGGACGAGCATAATCTTTCCTCTTTTCAATTGTTGTCATCCATTCTCTCATATTTTCCCCTATGAATTATGGTGATGCATCCAATGTTGGTGCTGGAATTATGATCAAAGGAGGTCTAAACCTCATTCCTATCTAGTTGGTATGTTATTCTTCAATAACATCTATCAAAATTCTTACCCTGGTGAGACTCCAAGTGATGTTCCTTGGTGAAATAGGCTCTCTCCTTCTTAGTAGTGGTGGAATATTTCTGAATCTATCCCTTGTTGCACTTAGAGCCCTATGTGGAAAATGATCTTGAATTCTTTTAAAAACTTGAATGCTCTCATACAAGTTTCTCTTATAAGCAAGTGCTACATTTTTTGACATGGCAAAGTAACTGAAATGAGCTTGGAACGGTCTTAACCAAGGGGTCTCATTCCTCATAGGCAGTCATATTTTCATTTGTTCCTCCTTATACTAAGTTTCTCTATGTTCCCACTCTACTTGGTTTTGCAATAGGAAATTAAAGACCTTATCTATAGCTCTCCTATCAAAAAATTAAGAAAATACTGTGGAAAGTTACCAAGGAGAAAGTCATGCTGAAAATACCCACACATTTGATTTTGAATAGTAGGATGACTGCTGAAGAAATCTTCAAGAAATTCCTTGTCATCCTCATAATCAATTTTCCTTTTGAGTACCAGCTGGTTAATTTTCCACTGGAGGAATATCTCTCTCAAGAAGAGTGCATATGAAGTTGAAGGTTTCCTCATTGACAACATTACAGAAGATAATTCCATCATTTTTTGAAATCTATCATTCATTTCATCTCTTTATTTTTCTAATTGTTGGTTTTGACTCCTTAATTGATCATTCTCATGTTCAAGCTTTAATGTAGTTAAAGAAAGGTATCTTCTTGGAGTAGATGAGGTGGAAGCCTCATGTAACTACAACATATTACATTGTTGTCTTAGCAGATCTTCTTTTTGTTGTAACTTTGTCATTAGTTCTCCTATCTCTTCAGCACTGAACCTTGTTGTTTCTTCTACCTGAGCTAATGCTTGTGCATTAACCTAATGTAAGGTTCTTTTTGTTTCACTTAACTGTCCTTGCAGAGCACTTTCTTTTTCAGCCATCTCTTTTTCTAATTGCTCTATTTTATTCATGGATTTTTGCAACTCTTCTTCCTTTCTTTTCATTTTTCCTCAATAAATTCTATTCTTCTTATCTCTTCTTCCAATTCCATTTGTATTCTTGATATTGCCATAAATTTTACTATCTCATCCTCTTCCTCTGGTTCTTCTTCTTCCTGCAATTGTGAAAAAAAATTTGGTTCATTTATTGGCTCTTTTCCTTTTCTTTTCTCAACAATCGGGGATAATGAAGGAGATTGCTCAGCCTCTTTCCTCATATTCTTTTGAGGCTTCTCTTTCTTCTAACTATGTGTTAAATTTTTTAGTAGAGTCAAAAGACTCTCTCAAAAGTGTTCTTTCAAGAGATAGAATTGGGGCTTCAGGAGGGTTGTGAGTGTGTTCAGGAGACTGCATTGATGTTTGGACTTCCTCATGGACTTCAAAAGTCTCTTGATGGGTTTCATAAATAGGGGTTTCTTCAAGAGTTGATGCAATATTTTCAACAGTGTTAGGGCTTTCCTCAGCCGACTCTTGTTTCCTCTTTTTGGAAGCACTACGAGTTACCCTAATAGACTCCTGTAGTTTTCTCTTTTTCTTACCCTTTTTCTATTTTTCGCTAGAAGATTCTCCCTTTTCTAATTTTTCCCTTTCTGCTGTGGGCCCTTTTTTGGGTTTTCCTTTTTTCTTCTCAACAGGTGCAGACAAAAACTCAAGCCACCCTTGTTTTCGAGATTATTTTTTAAGAAATGGTGTTTAATTATCAAGTGAATCAAACCATGATACCCTATTGAAGATCCACCTCTAGATTTCACCCTAGATATCATTGAGGAAATTTGGGAAAAGAGAAATGCAGGCAAATTAATTTTAGAAGAGGGTTTTGTATTCACATACCTCAAATGTATCAATAGTTGCATTCATGGACCTAATACAGTTCCATATTGTCTCTCACATGTGAATAAACTCATTATCCAAGTGACCACAGTCTTCCAAGGCTAATCCAAACTATTGCAGGAAATTCCTCTTTGGTCTCCTTTATGCAAAAGAATCTCAGGCTTCTTTTCAGGTTCTTGAGGAAATGTTGCCACCAACTTCTCATATTTTACATGGCCTTTTTCAAATAGCTTCCCTTCAATAGGAATCCCTGATATTTCATTTATTATTTGTGGAGTAACCTTAATTACCTCATCTCTGACCCTAGTGACATTCACGTGAAAATTTGTTACAAATTCTTCAACCAATTCTCATTTAAATCCTTCATACTTTAGGATAAAATCTAACCATCTAGCTTCCCTCAGAAACCTCTCTATTTTTGGGTCCAAAATAAAAATTTAAGGCTAAAATTTCTCTTATTCCCCATCTTTCTTACCTCTACAACTTTGATAGAGAAAACTGGCTACCTTAATTAAGCAAAACTCAGAATGAGCAGTTCTTTCCAACTGCAGCAAATTTTAAGAAACCTCATGTCAATCAACACATGTCATTATTTATTTCATTTATTCCTCTAGATGATTCACACACCACCACCTTGTACTTTTCATTTATCATTCGCAAAGTTGGCAATGTGGCTAACATCAAGAAATTTATTGATGTTGACTTGAGAAAACTCATCATCACTCGACATTACTGCAATAGTCTTTTCAAAATCACTTCTCAATCTCCTCGCCAGACTTGAAATGATTAAACTTATTTATTACAAAATTAATAGATATTTTGGTAGAGATTTATATGCTAAGCATTCATTTTATTTCAAATCATAATTACTAAATCAAAAAATGATATTCGACAATGATATATACAATAAATGTGTACCTTTCAATTAATGCAAAAATTAATTTGAGTGTGCTTAATAACTCAATTGGCATTTAATTCCAACAAGTCAATTGAAAGAAGCCTGAAATTAACGTAAAGGTAATTTTTGAAAACTTAAGATATATTCAAGAGTCACCAGGAGCCATTAGGAGCAAACTGAGGTTGATCCAGGAAGACTTCCATTTCTGGTTTTCAGCCATTTCTTCATCATTTTTTTTCTCTTTTTTTTTCATTTTTTTCTCTGAGAGATAAACTGCCATTGCTGGTTTTCAATTTATTGCCTTTATTCAGAAGGTAAACCCTCATTTTTTGGTTTTTATTCTACCTTATGTTTATGCATTTCTTCAAAAGGTTACTCAGGAACACATTCCTCCATGGAAGAAACATCTTCCATCAGAAAATGTTCTATCATGTGCTGCAACTTGGATAATAATTCTTCTCTTGATGCAGGTTTATGGTATATATTCAATCTATGACCATTAACTAGCATAACTCTTCTCTCTCCATCAATTAGTACCAACTTCACTACTCCATTTTTAAAGACTTCGTCAATTTAATATGGTCCTAACCATCTTGTATGGAAATTCCCTTTAAACTCATGAAATCTAGAATCAAATAATAATGCCCAATCTCCCTTTTTGAAATTTTTGGTTACAAATGTTTGTCATGCCACTCTTTCCTCTATTTCTAAATCATCTTCGTATGTTGAAGATCTTCCATTCTCATCTCATCTAACTGGTTCAATTGTAAAAATCTTTTTTTTTTTGCTTCTGACAAGTCAATGCCAACATCCAATGCTATGCTCAATGTCTGCAACTCAAACTCATATGGAATAACTAGAGTCTTCCCATACACTTGTTCATATGGAGAGAAACTAGTAGTAGTCTTCTACGTTGTGTTATATGCCCGAAGTGCTTCATATAACTTCTCTGCCCAATCTGTTTTCCTTAATGAAATAGTCTTTGTCAAAATGTTTTCCAATTCTCAGTTGGTGACTTCCACTTGCCCATTTTCCTATGGATGATATGGGGTGAAATGTTTGTGTGTCATTTCATATTTTTGCATGAAATATTCCATCATTCTAGACATGAACTATGGTTCTTGATTATAACCTATCTCCATTGGTGCAAAAAATCTCTGAATAATATGCTTGTACAAAAAATCAGCCACCTTTTCCTCTCTTGTTGTTGGTAAAACTTTTAATTCAACCCACTTTGTAATATAATATGTACAAACCAAAATATATTGTTGTCCCTTGGAAGGTGGATCAATAGGTCCCACAAAATCAATCCCCCATTTTTTGAATGGTTCCAGAGCTATTTGAGGTTGTAATGGCATCTCCATTATTGGTGTAGGTCTACACATGCGTTGGAACTCATCACAATGTTTAACAAAGAATGAACCGTCCTTTGTCATAGTCGGCCAGATATAACCAGCTCCTAAAAGCTTATGAATAGTCTTGATCATAGAATAATGTCCTCTTTCCATCTTATGATGGTAGGAATGTACAACATCATAGACATCTATCTCAACAACACATATGTGAAGAACATGATCAAGACACATCTTAAACAATAGATCATTAATCCATTGAAATTTGGAAATTTCACAAATTAACCTTTTTTTCTGCTTAAGATTAAAATGATTAGGGCACTTCCATGTTACGAGATAATTTGAAAGATTAGAAAACCATGGAGGATATATTGATATTGAAAATAAATTTTCATTTGGGAATGTATCATCAACTCACTCCTGATCACCCTACAAAACAACTCTTGAAAGGAAATCAACAACAACATTATCCTTGTCAGGTTTATCTATTATAGTTATTGTATAAGCGTGAATTTTCACCCCTAATGCAAATTCCCTTTTACCCCCTTGCACTTTAGAAAACATAATTCCCCTCTTTAGTTGGTCAACCCGAATATGGTCATTTTTCATTCTTTCCTTCATTTTCTTCATCCATTCATCCATTGTGCTCTTCAATAGAACTTCAATAGAAGCTTGACAAAAGCCATTTGAGCATTCTCTCCACTTCATCTTCAATCTTTGTAGCACCACTTTACACTCCATAACAACAATCCAATACTCCATCACTCCAATAGTGCGGGCGCAGGACAAACACCATTGCAAAAAAGGCATGAGTTCCTCTCATTTTCTCCTCCACAAGCCTTGATCGCTTTGGATGAAGGTGGTAAGCTCCTCTTATCTTCTCTATCATCTTTGGTTGAGTAAGCACATACTGTTTGTAGAGTCTTTCATTTATGTAGCTTGTATTCCCTTCTTTATATTTATTTCTATCATTACAAACTTGGTTGTTTGTGGAGGTGGAAACACCAAAACAGGGGTCTAATTGAGGCAAGGCCCTAAACAACCCCAACATTTCCCCCTTTTTTCTATGTGCAATTGGAGAGATCTTGAAGCAAGCTGGTGAGAGAATTGATGTTCAAAATCATCTTCATCACCCTTGCGATAATATATTTCCTTCATCACATTCGTATTTATATTTCATTCTTCTTAATCTCATTTTTCTATTCGAGAAACCTCTAAACTAGGCTAGCAGTCCTTTCTTGAGGATTTAACCTCATCTTTCTTGTTTTCTAGCCGTACAGACACCAACGTTCCTATGAGATGCCAGTGCACCTATGAGACCCCAGTGTATCGCGCTGTCATCCCAAAACCACGCTTTTGTCTTCTGATAAAGAGCTACCCGAGATGTAGAGTTGACCTTAAAAAGCAACTCATCTAGTCTCCCTTCAACTCTCAGGATTGAAGAGTGATCAAAGGACACATAGTCCTCATCATTCTCATCCCCCCTATCCTAATCTTCCTTGCAACTGAGGTAAGTTAGGGCAGCCTTTCCTCTCTTGGCCTTTCATGACCTAGGGCCTTGCAGTGGTTGGTCCCCCTCTCTTACATTTTTGGTGAACCCGACGTGAACCATTTTGGTTCCATTTTGTGATACTAAAAGTCCCTTTCCTTGTGTTCTAGGAGTGTTGTAGGTGTGAATGTTGTAGGGATTTTTCCTTACAACCCAACCTATGACCCCTAGTAGGTGTAGCTGGAAGGTTTCGATGGTATTGTGTGATGAAACCTTAATCGGGTCACTGGCTTATCCCATAAACCTTAGCAGGCTCTATAAAAGTATTGTTAGTGTGTGTAATGGCCTCTTTCTTAAACTACCATATTCACTCTATGTAGACTATGAGTAGCGGTACTAGCATAACCTTCACTTCATAGGACCTATCGATGGGCTTCAATAGAGATCCATCTCCTCTTTACATTCCTGCAAGGATAAAGGGGAATATTGTAGCAAGTGTTCCCATTGATCTAACATCTCAAGTGAATATCATAACTGAGGAGATCATGTTGATTAACTTCCTGCATAAGGATGGATATGACATGCTCGATAGTACCGTCCTCACACACGTTGAAATTTTTGTACCTCCTATAGGGAGTATTGTCCTATCAACCCTCATTGGGCCTAAATCTATGAACCTTAGGTTTGACATTATCTTAGGGTCTGAACTCTTTAAAAGTGAAGCTAGGTATCCCCTAGTTGGTAGCTATGAATGTAGTTCCCTCGGTTGTGCACAAATGTCTGAAGTTTGTTCATGGAGGTTTGGTACATGTTGTCCATGACACCAGTTATAGACCACCGATTGCACGGGGTAGCTATACCCTAGATTACTTTTGGCATGTGTCTTTTGGTCCTTTCCCACCTAGGAAGTACCTCCTATACTATACATATCAAAACTATAAGAAAGGGTGTGCTAGGCTGAAAGTGAGGTTCCCTCCTTCGCCTTATATCATTTCGCATAAAGCTTGCTTAAAAAATGACAGTGATGTTGCTAAGGCACGTAGAAGAGAAGAAGAGAAGCAATCCCAATATCCTCCTTCCCCTTCCACTGTTCATCCTAATGCTTCCTCTCACCTTGTCGTGGTACCATCTTATTTTTTCTCGCGCTTGCGAGAGAATCCCATGGTGCCCGCTTGGAAAAAGGACAAGCATCTTGCATTTGAGCTTCTTGTCTTACCCACGAAGCCTAGGCCCATTTGGTATGGAACACAGAAAGACCCCCATAGAGAGCCCTCTTTATCTTGGCCTCTGCAACCTCCTACCATTTCTGTTCTCAAAATAGTAAATGGGAAGAGGCTTGTTGCCGAGGTGCTAGAGTTGATTCCTCTCACCATTTCTGAACTTGCCCCTTCTTCTCCCATTTAGGAGTTTGTACTTCCACTGGAAACAACTATGGAAGACACTCCCATAGCTGAATAGAATCCTTCCATCCCTTTGAAATCTCTGGCTCTTGGTTTGAAAAGTCATAGAAACTACCTTGCGTACGAGTGCAAGCATCGATGAAAGGCTCTCCTAGTTGAGCAAGCCTCCTAAAAAAAGGAGGAGGAGAAGATGACACCTCCTGCTATGTCCTCCTCTTTACCCTCTTCTGCCTCTGATATAAGTAGTTCTAAATCTCTTATGGATCCCACTATCAGTGCACATGTGCCTAGAAGTTCTAAATCTCTTATGGATCCCACTATCAGTGCACATGTGCCTAGAAAGGTGCAGGTGTTTATCGCTCCTTCGGTAGAGCCGCCCCTAATGACCTCCATTCTGGATGTCTCACCTTTCCCAAAGCCCATGGATATGGTTAATACCTTGATCATATCCATTGTGGTTCTTTCCTCTTCTCCTATGATCCTCCTTTCTTCGTCTATGGGGATTTCACCTCCTCCAATGAAGAAGAAGGTAGAGCATGGTCCCTCCAGCAAGGGAGGACATAAGAAGAGCCCACCCTCTCCGAAGGTTGGCCCCAAGTTGACTTGTTATATCCTAGTGATGGAACCAGTTTTGGCCTCCCCTAAGTTGGTCACCGCTCCTGAGTCTCTCGGTGATCCTAGTGGTGAACCTCATGTGTGAAATCCTCCATCCATCGAGGTGAAACATGGCACTCCTGTCAAGTGTATGTTTAAATCGATGGATGAATTTATGACGTTGTCAGTGATCTTCACAAAGTTGTTGACCTTGGACTCACAAGAGTTGAGTGATGGTGACCTCACTAGTCCATCTACCTTAGCCCTTGTTGTGGGTGGATCGGATGCTCCTCCCCTTAACATTACACTATTGAAAGCTCGTCATCCTTTCCCCTATGATGATCTAGAGTGGGAAGCTAACGACCTCTTGGTCAACCAGTGCTAGGGGGAGATCCTCTTCTTGATCTTTATATTAGATGTGTGTGTTTTTATATTAGATGTGTGTGTGTTTTGTGATGTGCTCCCTCATAATCATGCTATACGTGTCTGGATGACCCTCGCCACCCCTTTTGGTGCTTGTATACATGTGTGATGTTTATGTTGTAAACCTTCCTCTATGTGTATCTCTATTCTTCCATGTTCGTGGTTAAATTTCAGTAAACAGGGGATGATGCAAAGCATTGGGGGCATTTAGGCTTCCCTTTCATGTTGACCTAATTTTTATTTTACTTTTTCTTTCGTGCATTCTTCCTAATCTATTTGGGGATTGATGATTTTTCACCTCTCACTGCGATTACCTACTAATTAGGAATAAATGCAGATCTGACTCCAAAAAACTAGATCCCCCTATCCCTTTGTGTGTGTTCTAGAGCTATTTGAGGCTGTAATGGCATCTCCATTATTGGTGTAGGTCTACACATGCGCTGGAACTCATCACAATGTTTAACAAAGAATGAAATATCCTTTGTCATAGTCGTCTAGAAATAACCAGCTCCTAAAAGCTTATGAATAGTCTTTATCATAGAATAATGTCCTCCTTCCAGCTCATTATGATATGCATGTACAACATCATAGACATATATCTCAGCAACACATCTGTGAAGAACATGATCAAGACACATCTTAAATAATATACCATTAATCCATTGAAATTTGGAATTCACGAATTAACCCTTTTTTTTGCTTAAGATTGAAATGATTGGGGCACTTCCATGTTATGAGATAATTTGCAAGATTATAAAACCATGGAGGATGTATTGATATTGCAAATAAATTTTCATCTGGGAATGTATCATCAACTGGATCCTGATCACCCTACAAAACAACTCTTGAAAGGAAATCAGCAACATTATCCTTGTCAAGTTTATCTATTATAGTTAATGTATAAGTGTGAATTTGAACCCCTAACGAAAATTCCCTTTTACCCCCTTGCACTTTAGAAAAACTAAGGTGGAGGATTAATTCCACTTAAGCTCACTGCTCACATTCCACTTGGTGCTATTTTTACGTGTCGGTGGGAGCGTTTCTGTTAGGGATGCCCGCGCGGTGCATGGAAATCTATGCAGCACGCTTACATCCCTAGAAGATTCCTACAGTTGGAGACTGCAGAGAAGTTACACTTCCTATTGGGATTTGAAGTGTAACACCCCTCTTTGGCTGGCCGACCCAAATATGGCCATTTTTCATCCTTTCCTTCATATTCTTCATCCATTCATCTATTGTGCTCTTCAGCAGAACTTTAGTAGAAGCTTTGCAAAAGCCATTTGAGCATTCCCTCCATTTCATCTTCAAGCTTTGTAGCAGCACTTTACACTCCATAACAGCAATTCAATACTCCATCACTTCGATAGTGTGAGTGCAGGACAAACACTGTTGCAATAGAGGCTTTGAATGGAGATGGTAAGCTCCTCTTATCTTCTCTATCATCTTTGGTTGAGTAACCATGTACTATTTGTAGTGTCTTTTGTTTACGTAGCTTGTATTCCCTTCTTTATCTTTATTTCTATCATTGCAAACTCAGTTGTCTGTGGAGGTGAAAACACCAAAATGGGGGTCTGACTGAGGTAGGCCCTTAAACAGCCCCAACATTTCCCCCTTTTTTTTTTTTCTGTGTGCAAGTGGAGAGATCTTGAAGCGATCTGGTGAGAGGATTGATGTATGAAATCATCTACGTCACCCTTGTGGTAATATATTTCCCTCATCACATCATATTTATATTTCATTCTTCTTAATCTCATTCTGTTGTTCAAGAAACCTCTAAACTAGGCTATCAGTCCTTTCTTGAGGATTTAACCTCGTCTTTCTGGTTTTCTAGCCATATGAATTCCAACAGACCTGTGAGATGCTAGCATGTCACATTTTCATCCCAAAACCACACTTTTGTCCTCTGACAAAGAGCTACTTGAGACGTAGAGTTGACCTTAAAAAGTGACTCATCTAGTCTCCCTTCAGCTCTCAGGATTGTAGAGTGATCGAAGGACATATAGTTCTCATCATTCTCATCCCCCCTATCTTAATCTTCCTTGCAACTAAGGTAAGTTAGGGGATCCTTTCCTCTCTTGGCCTTTTGTGACCTGGGGTTGTGCAGTGGTTGGCCCCACTCTCTTACAGTTACATCAAGTTCCTACAACAACAATAGCCATCTTATGATTTGTCCACCCACCACAACCTTGTTCATCAGATATCTAATAGTAGCATGGTCTATGTGAATGAATATTTTATAACCTGTATTATAATGCTTGAACTTGTTAATTGCATATATCAGAGCCAAAATGTATTTTTTAGTGGTTGTATATTTTCTTTCTGCAAGATTTAGATTTTTGCTAACATAATAGATTGCATGCATTGCATCATTATCATCTTTTTTTCCTAAAACTGCACCAATTGCAAAATTAGAATCATTAGTATGGATATGAAATGGAACTCCCCATACAAGTCCTTTAATGATTGGAGAAGTGGTTAAGGCCTATTTAAGTTTTTCAAAATATTGTTGGAAATCATTTTTCCATAAGAATTTTGCATCTTTCTTGAGTAATGTAAACAAAGGCTCAATAATTTTACTAAACCTTTCTATGAATCTTCTATAATACCCAACATTCCCAAGAAAACTACAAACACCAGTTTGATTTGTTGGGATTTCTATCTTTTGAATAATTTCAACTTTCTTAGGGTCAACTTTAATTCCCTGTTTGGAAATATGGTTTCCAAGAACAATTCCTTTTTTCATCATAAGGGATCGCTTTTCATGGTTTAAAGATAACCTATGGTCTTTACATCTTTGCATAACTTTATTTAAGCTTTCAAGTGCTTCCTCAAATGATTGTGTATGGACTATGAAATCATCCATATACACTTCTACACATGAGGTGGTTAAATCAACAAAGATAGCTAAAAAAACTCTTTGAAAAGTGGTCGGTGCATTACATAGCCCGAATGGTAAAACTATGTAGGCATATGTCCCCCAAGGACATGTGAAAGTAGTCTTATCTTGGTCTTCAAGAGCCACTTGGATCTAGTTGTATCTACTAAATCCATCCAAGAAAGAGAAATACCTACTACCAGCAAGGTTATCAAGTACCTGATCAATGAATGGCAAAGGAAAATGATCCTTCTTAGTGGCTTTTTTTAATTCTCCATAATCAATACATACACGCCACTTACCATTTTTCTTTTAAACAATAACCAATGGGGAAACCCATTGACTATCATATATTAGATAAATGAATCCTTTTTTTAGTAGTTTTTCTATTTCTTGTTTGACAAGGTCTCTCAGAATAGGATTGATCATCCTTTGACCCTGCCTCACTGGCTTAACATCTTCTATGTAAATATGATGTGTGCAAATAGAAGGATGCATTACTCTCATGTCCTTGTATTCCCATGCAAACGATTCAGTGTGATTCTCTAAATTTTTCTTTAATTTCTATTCATGTGAGGAGGACAAGGATGAACTAATGAAGAGAGGTTGATCTCTCACTACCATGATTTCCTTGGTTTCATTATTAGTATCAAGTGGGTCCCCTACAAGTGTATTCAAAGGAAATGGATTGGAATTTTTCTGATGCAAGATTCCATGACAGTCCTTTTCTTTGACTTGTCCGATCTTTTCAAGATTAAGAATTTTTCCTTCACATTCCTCTACATGTTCCATTAAAGTAACCATTGCTAATTCCACAAAACCATCCCCTTTACACTCCATATCCTCATCAAACCAAGGTTGAGTATTAGATTCAATTGATGGTTGAGCATGAGGATATAGTGACAATTCTTTATATTTTTGTCCATTAGAAATGATCATGCTACCTGATCTACCATCTATCAATGTTGTTGATGTGGCCAACCATGGTCTACCTAATATAATTGGATATCCATAATATTTATTTCTAGCTTTAAGGACTAAAAATTCAACTAGATAGTCCCATGTTTCAATGGTAACCATGACATCTTCAGGAACACCTTTAGGTTTAGTAGTATATTGATCTACCAACTATAAAACAGTCATTGTGGGATGAATCCTTGTCATACCCAACATTTCAACAGTGTCTGAGGTGATAACTTTGATAGTTTCTCCTAGATCAATTAGCACATTGGTTATCTCAATTCCTCCTATAGTCAAATTTATTACAGGACTACCAGGATCACTATATTTTGAGGAAGTAGCCTTCCTCACAATACATCAGTGATTTTGGTCCCTATCTGAATTGTAGGGGATAATTTCTTCTTCCTACCTAGATTTTTCATATAGAGATACTTAACTAATTGATTTATTTATGGTATATCTTTAATAGCTTGTAACAATGGTATCTCAATGTTAATCTTTTTCAATTCACATAGAAGTTGAGATTCAACCACATTCATATAATTAGGTTGGGAGTCATCATGAGCAATTTGTTTTGTTTTCAAACGCTCTGGGTAGGGTTCCTGATTAACTTTTTGCTCATTATCAAAGTTCTGATTTTCCTTTAAATTATCTTTTTCATTTTCCTTACCCTCTTGTTCTTTGATGATTGGTATGGATGGCACATTTCAGCTTCTTAATTGAATATCATTAGCATCAATGGCATTCAGGGTAGGCGGATTTTCATCAAATCAATTATTTTTTGGATTTGGAACAGGTTGTGTTAGCATTTGAAGTTGGTTTACTTGTTCATGCATAGGATTAGAAATTTTTGTTAATTGTGGTGATGGTTCCCAACGACGCCTTAGTCCTTGATTTTTCCATTACTGAAATTGCATTTGGTTTTGTTGCCATTGTGGTTGATTCTTCTGCCATTGTGGCTGATTTGATTGCCACTAAGGTTGGTTCTACTAGGGATTCATCCATTCAAGTTGACCCCAAAATGTAGGTGGTGGTTGTAGTTGAAAGGGAGGATTCCATTGATTTGAATTGGTCAATGGTTTTGAATCCAATTAGTTATAGGAACATACTAACCCTGATTAGCATTATATCTAGTATTTTAAGATCTTTGTGTGACATAGTTAAGTTCTTCCTCTACCATAGGTGGCTTCTTCAGATTATTCTTAATCTCATATAGAAGGCTACAAGAACTTGTTGCATGATGTTTCTCATAGATCTCACAAATGTCAACTTGATTCAATGGAAATTCTCTCAAAAGATGTTTCCCTCTACATTTGGAACAATAAATGGATAAAGGCTCAGTAGTCTTTTTATCTCCTTACATATTGAGATGAAGGATTAAATCAATTTTCAAATTATCAATTTCCTCCATTACTTGAGACACATCAGTGGTGAGAGCTTTGTTTCTTCGGGAACCTCTAGACCCTACTCTAGTCCTAGAGTAGTTTATGCATATTTTAACAATAGCTTCTAAAGAAATATTATTGATATCTGATTTTCCCATAAGATTCAAGGACTCCCTAGATTCATCATCAATTTCCTTTAGGAAAATTGTCTTACTAATTTCATTATCTAACCCATTACCACATCTTTTTTGCACAAACTAAAATCTATCAGCATAATCCTCTACACTTTCATCTTCCAATTGTCTCATTCAGAACAATTCCTCTTTCCTATCTCTTACTCTACATTAATATTGGTATTTATCCAAAAAATTAGTTTCCATCTCTTTCCAAGTTGATATTGAATCTACACCTAAACCCATGAACCATCGTAAGGCTGACTCCTTTAAGGTATAAGGAAATAATTTCAACTTCTAGTTATCAACTGTATAATCATAGGTCTGGCACAAAACTTTAAACTCAAAGATAAATTGTTTAGGATCTTCAAAAGTCTTTCCCCCAAAAGTAGGTAAAACTGAAGGTGAAATATTCTTCATAGGAGGCTCATCATGTTCTCTATTCAGATTAATAAGATAGGGAAAAATATTATTTGGTGAGGGATCATTTCCTGGTTGGTCACCCATTTCTTCTTGATATTGTTTAGGATTTTCTAATTGATTTTCAATCTGATGTTGTAAAATTTGTTGTTCTTGATCAAAATCAATATTTTGTGGAAGAAATCTTCCTAGATTATCTCTAGCTTGTCTCATCCACAAACTAAACTGTCTTCCTTATCAACACCAAGGCTTCAAACTTAACAACTAGATCTTTAATGTTCCCCAGAAACGATGCAAAAAATGATGGGCAAGGTCATTGATGTCACAAATTGCATCATTTAATTTCTCATTTATTGAACCGGGTGTGTCTTAGAGCTATATATGATAAGGAGGACTCAAAAAATTGGGGTTTTTGCATTGTAAATAGTGAATTTGATTTCGATCAATCTCCTTCAGGAGCTTTTAGGAGCTCTCAGGGGAACTTAGGAGCATAATGTAGCAACTAATTTTCTAAAGACTATTCTAACTTACCGACTAACTAATCTCTATCTAGGACTATTTTGATCCTAATGTCTCAGCTTAGACTTTACTTCACTTAACTATAATTGGATCATGGGAAGATCTATGAAATAACGTAAATTAACTCTAAGTCTAAAAGAATGCAGAATTAAAATTACTTGAAAAAGGAAATCTATTTATGCTTGCAGATAATGTAATCTAATCTAGAAAAATAGTGAATATATTTAAGTTGCAGGAAATTAAACATTAAGTCTAGAAAGTAGTAATACTAATTCCCATGAACATATTCCAATTGAGCTTCAGTTCAATCATCACATTAGTCATTATTATCAATCTCATTACAACTATATGCATTTTGAAAACGAGTACTTAATCTAACCTCTACTAATAATAATAAGATATACAATAAAACCTCTTAACCAATCTGAATCACAGTAAATTAATCTAAGTAAATACAATTGTTGAACATCGATCAACAAGAATTAAAATGTTTAACTTCAAACCAATCATAAAAAAAAAAATTAACTGAATCAAAGAACATGAAACATGGTTACCTCCTTCAGTTCAATGGGCCCTACTCTTCCTCTAGTGGAACCTCAAACACAAAGATTCAGATAAACTTCTTATTTGCATTCCAATTGGCCAAAATAGGTGAATAAAGCAAAAGTAGATAGTACCAACAATTACAATATTCAACAAAAGATTTACTAACTCAAATTAAACCTAAGGATGAATATTTATAAGTGTTAGAAACCAAGATCAGACATGCAAACCAGAAAAAACCTTCCACAAGAGAAAAACATAAAAAGAAATAGTAATTTTCATGAAGATGTGAAAATTAATTGTATTAAGGAATTAAGAAATTACAAAAGGTGAATTGCTTAATAAAAGAAAAGTATGCATAACCTTAAAGGTAAAACCTAATTTTGAACTAAAATTAGCTCAATTAAATAAAGCTTAATTATTAATTAAGTAAACTAATTATTACCTAAGTAAACTTAATAAAGTGTAATTAAATAATTAATTAAACCAACACCCCCCTTAAGTGCAACTTAGGGAGACTAAAAGGCATGCACCTAATGCTAGGATTAATTCATGAAAGCATGAATGGGTCCTGACTACAAGGCCATGTTAAGTACCCATGTACAAATTCAATGAATGGGAAAAAAGAGAAAACCTAGTGGGACAAACCACCCCCCCCCGCCCTCAATGAGATGACCTACTGCAAAGAAGCATTGGAAGAACACTGGTGGAGTAAAACTAGAATCCAGAATCTAACAAGCAAGGAAAGATACCTCTGTTTACAAGAAACCATATGAGAGTCACTGAAGGACTCAGGCGGAATCATGATAATGCAACAACAGACCCGATGCCAAGGAACACTAGAAAACTCACAAACTAGAACAACCCTAGAATCTATGAAGAAATAGTAGATGAATAAATGATGGCCCCCATAAGATGGAATGATATGATGAAATAATCTAGAAGCTATGTGTATCTCGATGCCGATGCCAAACTATGACTAAAACTGATCCTTAGGAGCAAGTACCATGAAGATTCTAGAACATTAACCATAAAATGAATGGCCTTCAAACTGAGATGTGATCCGATGTGAATCTAATGTGATTCAAGATCATTAACCATAGGCTATCAATCTGAGATGTGAATCGATGCGAACCAAAATGTGTCAAGTTATGAGCAAGATGTGGCCAAAAGAAACAACATAATCTAGATACAAATCATGCGAGTTATCATCAATACAAAGATGAGATCAAAGTGCATGCAATGAAACTACATTCTAATAAAATTACTATGCAAGAAGCTCCCCTAATGGAACTTTATATAAGTTCATTTATTAAATTACCCCATGATTATAAAAGGAGAACATGTAAAACATGCATAAATCAAAGAGAAAAAGCAAACCTAATGCATGAAAACAAGAAAGAGTGCATGCAAAAACCAATGTTCACATCTGCCTCCCAATTTTTTTGCTTTGGATTCAATGGAATGCTCAAGATACATGGAAAATGAAGATACAACCATTTTACTAAAAATTCTCATTTAGGCTTTTGATACCATGTTAGAAATTAATATTAATTTTGAGCATTCCATTGAATCCAAAGATGCCAGAATAGTTAGTAAAAATGATATTTTTGATACCATGTTAGAAACCAAGATCAGACATGTGCAAACAAAAAAAACCTTCCACAAGAGAAAAACAAAAAAAGCAAGGGAAATTTGCATGAAGATGTGCAAATTAATTATATTAAGGAATTAAGAAATTACAAAACATGAATTACTTTATAAAAGCAAAGTATGCATAACCCTAAAGGTAAAACCTAATTTTGAACTAAAATTAGCTCAATTAAATAAAGCTTACTTATTAAGTAAGTAAACTAATTATCACCTAAGTAAACTTAATAAAGTGTAATTAAATATTAATTACAGCAACAATAAGAATATCCCTTATTTTTGAATTCAAATTCATGCCACTAGTCGCCAAATTACAGAGTGGCAAACTAAATGAAAGTCTAACTTAAAATATCCAAGAGAATCTCGCTTCATCACAATTGGAGCAATAGTTTCCAAATCGGCAAAGGGAGCCAATCTAAAATCATAGTAGATCAATATTTGTCTGGAGCTTTCAAGAGCGTAATTAACGCCATGATGTTAAACAAAAAGTTTAACAGATCCATCTCAATAGTAATCATTTAAGTACCTACACAAAATCCTCAAGAATAGATTGCAAACATGATAGAAAATGTTTCGATTTGTACACTCATTTCATAATTAACATCACTAAAATAAACACATTTAATGCAAAGTATGACATCTAATATATCTTCCAATTAGTCAAGTATAAGATGAAATAAGCAAACATTTAAACATATGATCTACCACCATAATAGTTAATTAATAGTATAATTGAGTCTTTGAGTTTATAAAAGGATTAATTAAAACAACATTTTTAGGCACTCATCAAAAGAAATGTTTGTTCTACATGTGTCACCCTATGGGGCCAACATCTAGTGAGAGACTGTCAGGATAACCATAGATGGGGCCCAACTTCTAGTGAGAGAATTTCAGGATAATCCATGCCATGACCATGCAATTACACTCCTCCCTATTGTAGTCTAACATTCCCTAGTTATGTTTTCCCCTTCTATTGTGTGGATGTCTTTGGAAGCGATGTGTGTGTTGTATGTGATGTTCATGTTATGATAGTGTTGAGTTGGATTCATGTAAAGCCTTGTTTATGTCAGCCTCATGTCTTCTTGATTGTTTTTTGTAGTGATACCTTATGTTATCTCCTAGCATAGGGGGTGGACCTTAGGGTTCCACATGGTTGAGAGGTTGGTTCGTTTTCCTCCATTGAGTTTCCGATGCTGTTGTTCATGTTCATGGAGGTTGTTCTTGTGTAGTTGATTCCAAATCTTGTACCAGATTGAGGAGACATTTTCTATGTATATGTAATGGACTTGGATATTAGTTGTACCATTTAATGTAATATTGATGTATTATTCCCATTTGTGATTCGGGGAAGCATTATTGTAAACAATGTAATAATGTAACAGATTATGATATACTCTCATGTATTGGAATTTTTATATGTACTTGTTATTTATAAATGATCTATCATGTTGTTTATCTGATGTCATGTTATGGAGATTCATATTGTTTAATCATATAATGTGATGGTTTCAAATGAACTTATTAGTTAGATAAATCATGTAAACGTATTTGTTAATAAAATAATTCTAGTTCTTGTTTATAGTTGTGTTAGTAATGCAGTCATGGAACCTTAGAGGACTTAGTTTAGTTTACATGTTATGTTAAGTTATGCAGTTCACTATTATTACTTTTTTTTTAAATGTTCCATATTTAGTCATGTTTGTGTATTGTCCTTTGGGGTTCCATGGTGGGGCATTACACCTGGTATCAGAGCCCAAGTTCTAACATCGGGCACTCTAGTTTCATTTGAACCCATTAAGTTGTCCTAGTTGCTTGTACTCTTGAGATTATGTCCTTCCCTTTTTGTCATCCTCACCTAGCAACCTAAGTTTTCTCCCTTGGTGATGTTGTTCTATGGTGCAAAAAACCAGTGGAAAGGATAGGACCCACAGTGTAGTGTGCAATGCACCAACATTCTTTCTATTGGGGATGCATTATGGACCCTTGTGTAGCCTTGTAATGTGACTCTCGGTGATGTGAATTTGTGTGCTTATGTGAAGAATGTATGCTAAGTTATGAATATAGTACTTATGAAATGATAAATTATGTTTCTATGCTTCTAAAAAGGTGCAAAATCATAATCTTGTGTCACATATGTTATGAGATTTTGTGTTGAATAATGAATATAGTGGAATGCCTTGTCTGTAAATGATGCATATTTAATGGAAAATGTGTGCTTTGTGTGAAAACTTATGTTGTGTTTTATGGAATTGTAGCATTTTTATGTAACGATCCAGCTTGGTTTATTACATGGTGTTAGATGCATTGTTATGATCAATATGTGATTATTCTATCATGACCAATATGCGATTATCATTCTAGTTGTTATATAGCATATGGTTTATGAGTTGATTTGATTATTGTCAGTTGTCTTCAGATGTGATTGGGTGAAAGGGACAGTGTCGCATTACTCACTTGTGAGTACCCGGCTATGCTACGATTTCCTTTCATGGTGTAATTATTTATATGGATATGAGTGCATGGCCATTTTTTGTGCTATAAGTTGTAGGTACTAGGCATTGACTCCACCTGAATTGGCATGTTTGAGTTTTCCTTAAACCCAATGGAATAGATGATCAGAGATAATATATGGTCCCCTACCCTAGCCATCATCCTTGAAGAGGATGAGTATCTAATCTATCACCTCGTCTATGTCATCTAATGTTTGCGGTCAGTTGGTCCTACTTCTCGACCTTGGTTAAGGTTTAGGTAATTGTTTGACATTTGGTTTGCTTGATTATTTGACGTTTCTTGTATTTACATCAAAGGAAAGGTGAATGTGGTATTATTTAATAAATTTTTGAACTAATGTGTGTATTTTTTATTCTAACCTTGTGACTTCCAAGAGTAAGTCAAAGCTTAGGGGGGGGGATGTAGTGCCCCTCCATGATCCACCCTTTCATGATGTTTGATAAATGTTGTTATGGGTTGTTTAGTTTAAGTTGTTTGTTAAATTTTGTTCTTAGTTAATTGATTAATTAAATTAAATTATTAAGTAACAAATATTAAATATAATAAAATAAATATTAGAATGGAATGTTGTAATTAATAAATAGTAAAAATAATTAAAACTATAGAAAAAGATTTTGTGGAACACATGCACAGTTTTGAATTGGTTGTCGTAAAAGGAAACTGGTTGTCTATTGGAGATTTTTGAGTTTTATTAGATTTTTTGTTTTCAAAAATAAAATAGCTTTCTTTTTTGTGGATAATTATCTTTTTTGAGAGATATTGAGGATAATTGATTTTTTTTGGTTTACGGGAAGAAATAATATTCCTTTGCAAGAAATTTCATATGTAGGGGTTTTTTCATTTTGTTTTGTGTTGGGAAAGAAAGAATGGTCTGTAGATTTTTGGGAGTAAATCTTTTTCTAGGAATATTGTTTCATCCTATGATTAGTGCAGATCTAAACGGTAGATGCTTTGTTCTTTTCTTGGAAGAATGCAAGTGAGTTATCCATATCTCATGTTATGGCTTTCCAAACAAAGAATGCTACACACAGGTATGCCAATTTTATTTTACTTTTGTATTTCATATCTGAAATCTTATAGGCTAAAAATTGCTCATACAATTGTTCTTTATTCAAGTTTATTCCATAAGTATATTTAGAGATAAAATCTAGAAGTATGCGACATTCTTTAAGGAATTCCTTGTGAGTTATGTAGTAAAAATAACTCATTTCTTTATGGCACCATCAAACCTTATTTCTTCGAGTTATTTTATAGTCTGATCCAATGCCTTGCTTAAGCCTCAACTTCTTGATATATATTAGTTGACATTTTCATGCCTTCCTTAGTTGTGGGACCACCATGAATGTGGAAGAAAAGCCAAGTTATGTGAACTATTTATAGAACTTGGTTTGGTATGCTACCATGATTACAAAACATGATCATAATTTGTTCACTAAAATGGTTTTTGAAAGCTCCAAGTACATGCATTTATAGATCTCTCCAATAGAACTTACCCTGTCTATCATCTTTGGCATATGAAACTTAGCATTTCCAGGCTGCCCATTTATTAAGTTGTGGTCTTCTCAATGGGGCTCGACCCATAACCCAAAGCCTTTTCATCAATTCCATTTTGTACATACCCTATGACTACTGTAGTCCATGAGATGACATCTCTTTGAGGAATTCCGACAAAAACTTTACATGCCTTGTCCATGCTTTCACATTTTGCATCCATGTCTACTAGCGCAATTGCAACTACAATATCTCCCAAAATTCCTCTATAAATCATCTTTGAAGGATGCACATACCTTGTTCCTTAGCTCTCATTTCAGCATAGGCATGAAGGATAACCATGCACACCTAATGATCAACTATATATGTAATGTGATAAGGGTTAATGATGTGTGAAGTATGCGCAACCCTCAACCTGCATGACTACATGAAAATCTTACATTGTTAGGAATTTTTCTAGAGTGTGTCATTAATTCAAAGATTTTGAGAGCTTCTTTGTAAAATCTTTTGTTCATATCTTTCTGAAATTGTGTTCCAAAATATTGCGTCCCATTTATGGCTGCTAATTGCATTTGCTTGAAAGTTTCTAAACCTTAGTCAAAATCCATGAGCTATATTCATGACTTTCCTTCAATTTAGTTGTTTGACATTGGGTCTTTAATTGTGATCCTCAAATCTGAGAGCCTCTACATATGTCCTACATTAATGCTTGGCCACTCATAGAGCATCAATCTTCTTTTCAAAGGGAGTATAACTTTCTACAACTCAATGTTTAATTTATATTCTGGGGTGATAGGTACCATGTAAGTCGTTTCATATGAGGTATGTTTCTTCTTCTAGTTATATTTGTATGAATTAAGGTTGCCTCTTATCTCATGAAGAATGTATATATAGAAAATCATATAAAGAAGATTTATATCAATTTCATAATTCCACTTGTATGGAAATTGTTCTTCTTACTTCCTATACTTTTAAATATTGGGAATATTTGTGTAAATCCTTATCTTCCTTGCTACACATAAATAAATCCATTCTTTTGTGTGTGTCCTACAACACTTTACACCCCTGAGATCACATTTAATTGAGGCATTTTGTCAAAAAAATTACATGCCTTTCCTACATAATACTCATTTATTTCCTGATCCATTATGTCAATCAGTTCATATGTAAGGTTGTGAATGTTTCTCCTTGATGTTGTCTATTAATATTCACCTATTAGAATCTAATTATAAATCTAAAGCTACTAGGGAATACTTTCATTATTACATTAATAATTTGTCATTAGTTCAATAATATTAGTTCATCCTTTTGGTTTGGCTTTCACTATTGGGTATTGCTTTGTCTTTAGTTCGTCAATTCTCTAAGATAAAGATAAATAATTGCATAACAATAGCATGGCTTGAGTATCTCCATTTCTAGGGTCTTGAAGCAACTCTTGAATCTATTGTGGTTTAAATGGGAATTTGATAATTACTAATGAATCTTTAGTCACTTGAATAAGAGCTTGATTTCATATGTTGTCGATATACATAGTTCCATTTAATTACATTATATAGAATTTAAGTGGGTATTTTTAGAAAGAATAAATAAATGAAATTTATTTATTTATATTTATGTGATTGTTTTCAATAATTAAAATTTAATTAAGTAAATAGAATAATTATTTAATACATTAAGAGTTGGGGATTTATGAATATGTGGATATCTTTTTTAAGTGTAGATAGAATGATTATTCAATCTATTAACATAATTTCTATGTGAGAAGGAATAGTTCCATTTATTTATATTATTTAGAATTTAAATAAGTAATTTATTTCTTTGAATATTTATTTATTTTATTTTCTCTGAATTTCATGAAAGTGAAATGATTTATGTAAATAGATTTATTTACTTCCAACCTTATGTTGTCATTTTATAATTTGAAATATTGTATTGAAACTAATTTTTTTTATTATATAATATATATATTATAGTTATTGTAAAATAATATGTATATTTAGGTGAATTAATTGATTTAGTAGATAAATGAATTGGAAGATTGAATAGGGGAAATTGATTAATTATATTTAGATAAATGAAGGGTTTATGTAAATGAATGAATTAGATGATCTTTTTAAATGTTGTTTCCTCTCATATTCATTTAGTAGTTGATTTGTAAATTCTCTCTATGAATAGTTATTTAGAATACATATTATTGAGGTTAATTACTAAAAGAATGCATTTAGTGGCTAAGTTATGAGTAAAATGAAGTGTGGAAATAATTTATTTTATAGTTGTATTGATTGAGTGATCACTTGTTCTATTGTGTTGATTATTGGAAATTGAGACGATTGTGGTGAATGGTTAAAAGTGGGAGTCATAGTGTAAGCTGGTTAATGTTGGTTTCTAGAGGCCTTGGAAGGGGGTTTTATGTGTGAATTATCCAATAATGGTTTTACTTTGGAAGTGGATGGTAATGTGTGGGCTATGTGCTTTGTGCAATTGTAAACCCTAAGGGTTTTGCATTCTATCCTAGTGTAGTTTCATGTGATCATGTTAAAAATGCAAGATGGTTAATGCCTTGCACTGTGTAGATGCTTGTGATTGTGATATGAGAGAAAGAGGGTCAATTCATTGCTCTATGCGAAAGATTAATGTGATGGATTTTTGTCTTTATTGTTGTGTAGGGTCTACTAGTTTCAAGTAGGGGGGAGTGGCTCTTAATGGGGGTGGATGTCTAGTGAGGGACTATCAGGATAACCCATTGGAGAGTTTCTTAATCTATTGATAACCTAAAAATGAATTAGGGGGAAGGGTAGATTTCACATTAAACAAGAAAATTGGATGCTTCACCCATGCTTGTAGATCTTGTTTGGGCTAAGGATGGGTTGAGAAGGCTTGTTTGGCAAGATCAACTTCCTTGTCCTCATGAAAGGAATTTTGGTTTCACATGTGTCACCCTATGGGGTTGGCGTCTAGTGAGAGACTATCAGGATAACCATAGACGGGGGTCGACATCTAGTGAGAGCCTATCAAGATAACCCATGCCAGGACCATGCGATGACGATCCTCCCTATTGTAGTCTAGCATTCCCTAGTTATGTTTTCCCCTTCTGCTATGTGGATGCCTCTGGAAGCGATTTTTGTGTTGTATGTGATGTTTATGTTATGGAAGTGTTGTGTTGGAGTCATGTAAAGCCTCTTTTATGTTAGCCTCCTATCTTCTCAACTGGTTTTTGTAGTGGGACCTTATGTTGTCTCCTAGTACGGGGGGTGGACCTTAGGGTTCGACATGTTTGGGAGGTTGGTGCTTTTTCCTCCATTGGGTTTCCCTTCATGTTGTTTGTGTGCTTGGAAGTTGTTCTTGTGTAGTGGATTCCAGATCTTGTACCAGTTCAGGGAGATAGTTTATATGTATATGTAATGGACTTGCATATCAATTGTACCATTTAATGTAATATTGATGTATTACTCCCATTTGTGATTCAGGGAAGCATTATTGTAAATAATGTAATGATGTAACGGATTATGATATACTCTCATGTATTGTAATTTGTATATGTACTTTTTGTTATTTATAAATGATATTTCATCCTATTTATCTGATGTCATGTTATGGAGATTCATATTATTTAATCATATAATGTGATGGTTTAAAATGAACTTGATGGTTAGACAAATCATGTAAACATATTTGTTAAAGGAATAATTCTAGTTCTTGTTTATAGTTGTTTTAGTAATGCAGTCATGGAACCTTAGAGGACTTAGTTTATTTTACATGTTATGTTAAGTTATGCAATTCATTGTTATTGCTTTAAAAAAAAAAATTTGTATTTAGTCATGTTTGTGTGTTGTCCTTTGGGGTTCTGTGGTGGATCATTACACCCTTCATCATGTTGTGTAGCTTTCCCCTCATCAATGTGTTCAAAAAAAAAATGAAGAAGCTTTACATAAAGTCAAACATTTAGATGATAACCATTTGCTCAATAAAACCCTTGCCTGTTACATTACCCTTCCATGAGCAAAATCTTCTCCCAGATTTTGATAGCTTTGCTACTCTTCACGTTTTGCTGCTTTTCTATGAATTTTGACAACATCAAGCAAATATTTATAGTAGTTTACATGAAACTTTATATTCTTCTCATAAAATCCATGTGTATGAGGTCTTGTGATAGTTGACAGTTGGTTGAACACATAGAGTGAATTCATTAATTCTAACCTTGCTTGACGAATCTCATTAGCAGTATATTTTTACTTTTGAAGTGTTGAAGTTGAAAAATTCTACATTACAACCCCACATCAAAGCATAACATGTAATTTGAGGGTGTCAAATGTACTACTCTTAATAATTTTATTTTACAATATTTCCATTGTTGATGAGCATTATCCTTCAATGCCTTTGAATTTTGAAAATATTTGACATAGAAAGCTGAAAAATCTTATCCAAGAACCTCCCATTTTTTATTGTTGAGGAGCAGGCTCTAGAGTACTATTTTCAAGCCTCATCCATTAAAATAATAAATCCAAAGGGTATAAGGGCCTACCTTCCATATTGTGAATCACCTCTCAAAACAAACATGACACATGCTTTGTTGATCAGGGATTTTATCTTCCATTGATTTCGAAGTGACTATTCAAATAAACTCTACCACAACTACTCTAATTACTTGTATTGGTTGTTGAAGATAGAAAAGTAAATGCAATATCATCTATTTTATCCTATCATTTGATGTTGTTGATACACTACCATTGCTACTCTGCATATAAAATAGGTGTTGAAAAGAATGAGGAATCTTGTCTGAAGATAAAATATTTGTCATTTGCATGTGATACAACATTTGCAGCAATGAATTCAAATAATAATGTTTCTCCTTGATTTCAAGAGGACAACAACACTAATATCTCCCTTTACATCAAAAATTTAGCATGATCCACTTATATTTTTACCCTTTATCATAGTTAAAGCATCATGGCATAAAAAAAAATAACATTACAAATAGCAAATGAATGAAATCTCCAATCTATAGAGTTTGCAAAAACTAGTATCTATATTGTTTATAAATAGTGATATTTTGTTTCCTTGTGATTAATCCCTCCAAAATAACAATGGAAAAACACTGACCATCCATGCATTCACATCAATCCTTCAAAAGATGCAAGCCACAATATCCAACAAAACCTTTGCTCAAAAGAAGCATCTTGATAAAAATTCGCTTCTAATTAAACCCATCTGCAATATAAGAAGAATCATATGCAATATGATTCCTTGACCTCTGCAATTCCCTCTCTTACAACCATGCAATCAACAAAATGATAAAAAAAACCATAAACCCCTTCTCTATATGATCTTTCTTCTAGATCTAACTTTTCTTCAACTTGGACTTGACGCTTAGTTTAGAGTTTGATTTTTTAATTCTTTCTAATCTCCCTTTTTCTTGTATGTAGAGTCTCTTTTATTGCTTTTCATGCACTTAGACATAGTAAAGGAGACTTGAGATTATTTTTATAACAACCTTTCATATCCACCATGTACATGAACTTTTTCCTCTTTCATTTTTGCTAAAATATTTAACCAAGACTTTAACCAAGAAGGCCAAAGTTCCCTTTTTCCTAAGACATAAAATATAGATTATAGTAATAATCACATTGTATGGAAGAGAAATGCATTGATATTCATAAACAATATATCAAGAATTGAAGTGAAATCACTTAGAATTGGCATGCATTAAGAATTGAACTAAAATCACTTTGACCTAATTAGGTGTAATAATTAAATTGTATGGAAAAGAAATGCATCGACACAATTATACTACATAAAAGTGATTGACATTCCCAGGCATATAGAATATAAATGAAATCACATTTACTTAAGCACTTACAACACATTGACTATAACTATCACATTTTATACAACAAATTATTAGAAGTGCATGGTTGGTACATATGTTGGCATATATAGTGCTAATTGGAATAACTACATAACTTTGTTAGTTTTAATATTTTGTTCTTTTTAGGAATATATATATATATATAGGAATATATATATATATAGGAATATATATATATATAGGAATATATATATATAGATATATAAATATTTATGTGTATTTGTGTACATATATGTGTGTATATATTATATATATATTGCACAAATAGTATAGTGAGACATGAACGGACATTGGCTAAACATTTATGAAATGAAAGACAATGGTACAAGCCTAGTGAGGTAGAAAACCTCACCTAAAAGACAAAAGGAGCCTTCTTGAGTGTAGAGTTGAATAATAAATTATGCAGAGCCAAATATTTATGGGTTTCTAACCAAACGAAGACTCCAGAACAAATGTAGTACTAGGCATTAAGACTTGAAATAAAATGGCATGGTGTTGTGCACTTAGAGCCAAAAGGGTGTAACAAGAACATTGTAAGGAACAAAAATGCATTGACATCCATAAAAAAGTATAAGTTGAAACCCCAAATATTAAGTTACATGGTAGTGGGTGACAATAATTTACAGTGCATACAACTGATCTATATTCATAGACATGTAGAATAAAAAACCAAAAATTGAATTGAAATGACTTGAAATTCATAAATAGTGTAAGTAGAAACCCCATGTATTGAGTTATAGGTTTTGTGACAAAAATTGACATCACATGCAATATATTTTCATTCTGAGGCATAAATAATATAAATGAAAAACCCAATGTAAACAACATCAAGGTGAAACCCCAGATATTTATATTTTTGTGAAAAACATATGCATAACATACAACAAATTGGCATTTGTAGGCATAAAGAATTAGTAGCAGTAGAATACCTATAACTCAATTACATGTTGATGTTGTTGCTTCTCCAAATTATTCCTCTGCCTCTAGGAAAATATAGGTATGAATATGAAAGTGAGATTGGCTAAATAGAAATTGGTAAAGATTGAGTAATGCATTTTTAAATTTGAAAATATCTTTATATGTTCAAATTTTGTTTGGTACAGAGTATTTAATTTCTATCCTTCTTTTTCAAATTTGAAAACTTGATCCGATGCCTTCAATTGTAGAGTTTGTATGTATTTATGGTGTCCAATCCTTATTCGCTTCTTAGGTGATTTTGGTAGCTTTAACACCATTGGTTTGGTGGTTGTAGGTGGAAAAAGAGGAGAAGGAACCAATAGTTGTGTGTTTGGATTTGACCGAGGGGACACATTTGAATGATTGATTTTTCTTTGAGTGTTGTGTTGTTGGGAAAGTGGGATAGGGGGTGGGTTTGATTGGATTGGTGATGGGTGGTGTAGGGGCACCCATGTGCTCAAAAGTTGTAAATGTTAGTTTTTTGGCTGGGTAAAGTCATATTTGTTGTACTAAGGTCTATTTTGACCATTTTTTATTTTTTGAGTCAGGTGTGGTTAGTTTTGAGGCAGATTGTTAAGTTTTGCAAAATGTTGCAAAAGTTGCTCAAGCAACTTTTCATTTTTGGCATGTATGGGAAGTTGAACAATCAAGTAGTTGAAAAGTAGTTTGAAACCATTGGTTTGGAGTTTTAAATGTTTAAATATTCCTTGAAAATCTTGATGCAAGTTGTTGGAGACATTTTTGGTGATCAATCAATAAGAACTTTTTTGTTTTCTATGTTTTATCTTGTGTTTTTGCTGCTACAACAGGTTGTATGGCTCTGTACTATTTACTAATGATATAATTTGCATTGGAATTGTTGAAGGGGTGAATTAGCTACCTTTTTTTTTTTTTTTTCATTGAGATAGGAGTGAGTTTGAATAAATTTATTGAAAGCAGCCAGAAAACCCTAGTTTTGAGGGTTTGAGAGTAAAAACATGAAGTAGGGAACCATTCCACTAGTAAAAAATTTTGAAAATCAATGGAATGGGGGTAGTTAGGATGATTTTGATGTTGGTATGGTTTTTAAGAGCAGGGGATGGATTTTGGGGCAAGTTGGATGCTGCCCTAGCCTAATATCTCTATGTATTAGGCTTAGGAGAATAGGTTAGACATAGGGTTTTGTAAAAAATGTGATTGGATAATTGTTCCAGTGGATGAAATTTGTGTTTTCAGACCCCATGCGACTTAAGGAGATCCCTAGAGTGAATATTGGTAGTTTGGAGGAAGGATTTCACAAAATTGTTTTGGAAAACAAGCCTAATTAGGCCTCTTTCCAACATAGAAGTCAAATTTAGAGGGTGTTATTACAAAAAAAAACATATTCACAAATTTGATATGTTGAGAAGGGAACAAATGGTATCTACAATGGTGATTCAATTGTGGATTTGAATTCTTCTTTGCAAGATATGATGAAAAATCACGGTTTGGAGGCTTGCAAGGAAGTTTGAAGGATTTGTGAGAAAAGGACCAAGTTAGGGTTTCATAGTTGCAAATCTTGTTCAATTGTGATTAAATTGAAAACCTCCACCCTAATCTACATCAATTGGTATCAAAGGATAGTTCTGATCAGAGGAAAGAAAATTTGAGTTTGAAAGAAGGAAAGATGCCTCCTAAAAGTAATGTAATGACCAAAGAAGTGAGAGAGTTGAAAGAAAAGCATGCCAAGGAGTTGAGACAGGTAAAGGAGTCTCATGAAGTTGTCCTATCTATACTTTTAGCACTTGAATCAAACCAAAGGAGAGGTATGGTCACTAGAGACCAAAGTGACAAAGAGGAAGAGGAAGAGGGTGAGAATGAAAACCCTCAAAGAGGAGTCCAAGATGAGGAAGAATTGGACCCTAATTGGTGTAGGGGCACCTAGCTTCATTTTGTAAATATGGTCCAATGTTGGGTTTTTTGGTGTTTTTATTCATATTTGATGTAATAAGATCTATTTAGACCATTTTCAATGTAATGAGTCATATGGGGTCAGTGTTAGTTAAAGTTGTCATTTTGTTGCAAATGTTGTCAAAAGTTGCAATGCAACTTTGCATTTTTGTTTGGGTTTGGAAATTGAATGGTCACCAACTCAAAAGGTACTTTTGAACCATTGGGTTTTGATTGTTGATGTTTAATTATACCTTGAACAACTCGAGGAAAACTTTTGGAGAAATTTTGGAGGTAGTTTGTGATCAAAAAATAAAGAAATTCTTTGTTTTCTACAATCTTTCATGTATTTTTTCTACTACATGCTTTTGTATGACTCTGTATAGGTTGCAAATGTAATAATTATCATTGGAACTAATAGAGGGATGAGTTGACCATCTTTTGTTTTTTGTTTGAGATATTTTCATTAATATTTGAGGGAGTTTGAATCAAATCTCTGAAAGTGGTCTGAAAACCCTAAGACAAGAGGGTTTGAACAAAAAAATGGAACATTGAACCATTCCACCTACGAGAAACTCTAAAAATCGGTGGAATGGAATTAGTTAGGGTTTTCTTCATGTTTTTTAGGTTTTTAGATGTAGGGGATGGAGGTAGGGAAGTGTTGGATTAATCCTTAGCCTAATATCTCAATGTATTAGGCTTAAATTGATAGGTAGTGGTAGGGTTTTGATGGTAGAAGATTGGAAAGTGTTAACAATTGATAAAATTCATTAATTCAGGCCCCATGTGACCTAATTGAAGTCCTAGAATATAAGTTTGTGATTGGGAGAAGGTTTACCTTGAAGTTGCTTTGTAAAACAAGGCTAATTAGGTTTAAGGGCAGCGTAGCAGTCAATTTTAGAAGACGATGTTACAAAAAAATTAGATGCAAAAATTTGATATGTTAAAGAAGAGCATAAAGGGTATTCTAAATGGTATTTAATTCATGGTTTTGAGGAATTCTATAAAAGATATGTTGAAAAATCATAGTTTGGAATGCTACAAGCAAGATTGAAGGAATTGTGAATAAGACACCAAGTTAGGGTTTATAAATTGAGAAGTTGGCTGAATTGTAATTGATTTGAAAACCTCCACCCCGCTCTACATCAAATTTGTATCAGAGCATAGGTTTTGATCATTTGAGGAAAAGTTGCAATTTGAAGGGAACAAGATGCCTCCAAAGGGAAGTGCAGTCATTGCTAGGGAAATAAGATTGATGAAGGAGTCTCAAGAAGCTTTTTTAGCCAGACTTTCAACACTTGAAACAAACCAAAGAAGAGGTAAGGCCACTACAGATGAGAGTGACCGAGAGGAAGAGGAAGAGGGTGAGAATGAAAACCATCAAGGAGGAACCCATGAGCAAGATTTGGATCTTGAAGAGATGAGGATGGTTAAGATGTTGAAGGCTATCAAAGGAGATACTCCAGAATTGAAGATGGAATTTCCCATGTATGGTGGGAAGATGGATAGTGAAGAGGTGTTGGATTGGGTTGATGCACTAGACAATTATTTTGAGTACAAGGAGGTAGAAGATGAACAAAAGGTAAAATTTTCTAAAACAAAGTTGAAAGGCCCTGCCCTAACTTGGTGGGATTATGTGCAAGAAGAGAGTGAAAAAGTGAAAAGAAAAAATAAATTCATTGGATAGGATGGTGTCCAAGGTTAAGAGTCAATTCTTTCTCGGTGATCATGCAATTTGAACATTTAGGAAGTTGAAAAATCTCAAACAAAAGGAGATGGATGTCATGGCTTACACAGAGGAGTTTCATAAGTTGAGCATTAGAGTAGGTCATGTTGAGGATGAAATTGAGAAGATAGAAAGGTATATAAATGGGTTAAGGTTCAATTTACAAGATGAATTTAGTCTTTCCACCCCTAGAATGGTGGAAGAGTGCTTGCAATTGGTTGTTATGGAAGAAGATAAGTTGAAAAGAAGGCAAGAAAAAAAAAAGTAGAGGCAGAGGAAAGAACTTCAGGGGTAGAGGAACATTTGGAGGAAGAGGAAAATCACAAAAAAAACAATGTGAGACAAGTGGTAATCAAGAGCAAGGCTCAGAATCAAGAGGTGGTTTCAGAGGTAGGAGATCTAATAGTAGAGGCAGATTTGGAGGACAAAGTAGAGGGTCAAATACCTTCTCTGGAAGATTCTATCAATACAATTAGTTTGGCCATCAAGCATGGAAATTCTTAGAGAAACAACCTTCTACATCACATGGTGATGAAAGGAGACACATTTGGTGCAAGAGGAAGATTGTGAGAGTGTCAACTCTCCTTTTCAACATGCTACTCCAAAAATTGGAGAATCTCTCATGATGAGGAGGACACTACTCAAGGTTCCTGTGGTGAAGGAGCCTCCATGAAGAAAGTAATTGTTTATAACTACTTGCAAATCTCAAGGCAAGGTATGTAAGGTTGTTGTTGATTCCTGTTCTACTGATAATCTAGATTCTTTAGAGATGGCTGAAAAGTTAAAGATGAAAAGAATTCCTCACCCCACTCCTTATAAGGTTTCTTAGTTGAATAAGTGTCAATAAGTCCTAATGAATGAACAAACATGGGTTGAATTCAATATTGGGGGTACAAAGATAATATATTGTGTGACATCATCCCAATGGATGCTTGTTATTTGTTGTTAGGAAGACCCTGGCAGTATGACAGAAAAGCAAAGCATGATGGGTAGAAAATACTTATATGATTGAGAAGGATGGAAAGGCATTTGACCTTACTCCATTGTAAGATGAAGAACAAGAAACTCAAGTTGGGTCTAGTGTAATGTTGGTTGGGGAAAAGGAACTCTTGAAAACCATGAAAGAAGAAGGTGGAAAAGGTTATGCAATCCTAATCAGACCAAAATCTATTATGATAGTAGCAAAACTTGAAGATGTGCCTAAAGAAGTACAAACCTTGTTGAACAAGTACCAAGAAATTGTTGTAGATGAGCTCCCTAGTTCTTTTCCACATGTAAGGGATTTGAGCCACCACATAGACTTCATACTAGGAGAAAAACTACCCAATAAGTTTGCATACAAAATGACTCCTCAAAAAAATGAAGAGATAAGGAAACAAATGCAAAAATTTCTTTATAAAGGCCTCATAAGAGAAAGCTTAAGTCCATGTGTTGTTCCTACTGTGTTGGCACCTAAAAAACGTGGAGATTGGAGAATGTGCACTGATTCAAGGGAAATTAACAAAATCTCTATAAGGTATAGGTTTCCCATACTAAGAATGGAGGATTTGATGGATTGTTTAGGAGGGGCTTGTTACTTTTCAAAAATTTACCTCAAAAGTGGCTACCACCATATTAGAATAAGACAAGGGGATGAGTGGAAAAATGCCTTCAAAACCAATGAGGGGTTGTATGAATGGATGGTAATACTATTTGGTCTTATAAATGTACTAAGAACTTTTATGAGACTAATGAATGAAGTTTTAAAACCCCTCATAGGTAAGTTTGTAGTTGTATACTTGGATGCTATTCTTGTGTTTAGTAAGACTAAAGAGGAACACTTGCAACATTTGGACATTGTGTTGAAGAGGCTGAATGAAGAGAAGCTGATTATTAACTTAAATAATTGTGAATTCATGAAAGAGGAGTTGGTTTATCTTGGCTTTATGATCTCAAAAGTTCTCTGAAGATGGATCCCAACAAGGTGGAAATGATTCTCAGTTGGCCTACTCCAAAATTAGTTAGTGAGGTAAGAATTTTCCACGATCTTGCTAGTTTCTATAGAAAATTTGTAAGGAATTTCAGTCATATTTTCTCTCCCATCATTGATACAATCAAAGGGGATAAAAGGGAAAGGTTTTTATGGTCTGATGAGGCAAAAAATTGCTTTCAATATCTGAAATAGAGAATAGCACAACAACCCATTTTAGCATTTCCTGATTTCAATAAGGTGATCATAATTGAATGTGATGCAAGTGGGTATGCAATTGGAGTAGTCTTGAGTCAAGAGGGAAAACCTATAGCATTTTTTAGTGAGAAACTAAATGAAGCAAAGAAGAAGTATTCTTCTCATGACTTGGAATTGTATGACATGGTTCAAGCATTGAAAAAGTGGAGACACTATCTCCTTCCAGAGGAATTTATTGTTTCTACTGACAATCATGCTTTGAGTTTCTTGAACAGCCAAGAAAAACTTAACCACAGACATGTGAAGTGGGAGGAGTACCTACAAAGCTACACTTTCACCATAAAGCACAAAAGGGGTAGTCAAACAAGGTGGCAAATGCTTTGAGTAGAAGACAAATGTTGGTGCAAGAAATTCAACTCCAATGTGTAGGTATTGATGCTTTGAAAGGTATGTATGAAGGAGATGATGATTTCAAGGATGTTTATGTTGTTTGTAATCAGTTCAATGGCACTTTTCATGAAGAATATTCTAATTTCTTTATACAAGATGGCTTATTATTTAAGGGTGCTTAGTTATGTATTCCAAAATTCTCTATGAGGACTAAAATGATTAAAGAGAAGCATTGTGGCAGTTTAGGGGGTCACTTTGGGGTGGATAAAACTTTGGAGAAATTAAGAATATATTATCATTGGCCAAAGATGCAAAGTGATATCATAAAGTTTGTTGAAAGTTGTGTTGTTTGTCAAAAATACAAGGGTTCAAGTACAAATGTAGGTCTTTACCAACCTTTTCCAATTCCAAATAGACCATGGGAATCCATCAACATGGATTTTGTGTTGGGGTTGCCCCAAAATCGAAGGGGTTTTGATAGTTTATTTGTTGTTGTTGACTGGTTTAGCAAAATGGCTCATTTCATTCCATGTAAATGCACAAAGGATGCTTCATACATTGTAGGGTTATTTTTCAAGGAGGTGGTTAGAATTCATGGATTACCATTTACAATTTTTTTTGATAGGGATAGCAAGTTTGTAGCTCACTTTTGGAGAAATATTTGGAAGAAGTTGGGAATAAATTTGACCTTTAGCTCTGCCTATCACCCACAAACAAATGGGTAGACTGAAGTTGTCAATAGGATCCTTGGGAATCTTCTCAGATGTTTGAAAAAAGAGTATTCACAACAATGGGATCTAGTTCTTCCACAAGTTGAGTTTGCCTATAATGAGTCTATCAATAGAAGTGTTGGAAAGAGCCCATTTGAAATTGTCTATGGATTTAAGCCAAGGGGAGTCTTTGAACTCAGAGATTTGAGTGGTATGGAGAGTAAGAGTGTTGAAGGAGAATATTTTGTAGTAGAAATGAATGATATACATCAGCAAGTGAAATAAACTATTCAAAAGAGTGGAGAAATACAAGCAATATACAAATTTGAAGAAGAGAGATGTTCAATTCAAAGTGGGAGACTTGGTATTGGCTCATTTGAGGAAAGAAAGGTTACCAAATGGGAAATATACAAAGCTACAGATGAAGAATATTGGGCCATGCAAGGTGGTCCACAAATTTGGTGCAAATTCCTATGAGATAGAACTCCCTCCTAGAGTGGCTATCTCTCCAATTTTCAATGTTTCTGACCTTTATCATTTTGAAGGATTGGTGATTGTAGGTGAAGAATCATGTACATCAGGAGTTCCAGATGAATATTGGATCAATGACTTACCACCAAGTCAGCCATTGAAGCTTAAAAGCATCTTGGATACTAAAGAGGCTAAAAGAACTAGGCATAAGGTGTATAATGAGTACCTATTGAAATGGAAAGGTCACCCTCATGAATATGCAACATAGATGATAGAGGAGGACATTAAGAAACATGGTACCATAGTGCAAGAGTTGATCTCAAGTGGAGCTTGATATTTTATCGTCCCTGGGTGTATGGTGTAGGGGCACCTAGCTTCATTTTGTAAATATGGTCCAATGTTGGGTTTTTTGGTGTTTTGAGTCATATTTGATGTAATAAGGTTTATTTAGACTATTTTCAATGTAATGAGTCATATGGGGTCAATGTTAGTTAAAGTTGTCATTTTGTTGCAAATGTTGTCAAAAGTTGCAATGCAACTTTGCATTTTTTTTTGGGTTTGGAAGTTGAAGAGTCACCAACTCAAAAGGTAGTTGTGAACCATTGGGTTTTGATTGTTGATGTTTAAGCATTCCTTGAAAAAATCAAGGAAAAATTTTGGAGACAGTTTGGAGCTAGCTTGTGATCAAACAATAAAGAAGTTCTTTGGTTTCTACAATATTTCATGTATTTTTGTTGCTACAGACTTTTGTACAGCTTCGTACAGGTTGCAAATGTAATAATTTTCTTTGGAACTAATAGAGGAATGAGTTAACCACCTTTTGTCTTTTTTTTGAGATATTTTCATTAAGATTTGACTGAGTTTGAATCAAATCTCTGAAAGTGGTCTAAAAACCCTAAGACATGAGAGTTTGAACAAAAAATGGAATATTGAACCATTCCACCTATGGAAACCTCTGAAAAATCGATGGAATGGCATTAGTTAGGGTGTTCTTCATGTTTTTTAGGCTTTTAGATGCATGGGATGGAGATAGGGCAGTGTTTGATCAAGCCCTAGCCTAATATCTCAATGAATTAGGCTTAAATTGATAGGTAGTGGTAGGGTTTTGATGGTAGAAGATTGGAAAGTGTTACTAGTTGATAAAATTCATTGATTCAGACCCCATGTGACCTGATTGAAGTCTTGGAATTTTGTGATTTGGAGAAGGTTTACCTTGAAGTTTCTGTTAGAATCCAAGATCACCTGCATGCAAATGGATACCTGTCACATGCAAAAGACATGCAAAACCAAGAAGATGTTCTGCAAACCTCAAAGTGTAAAATGCATTATCAGAATCTCAGTTATTACAAAGAGATCAATCCTTATGAAGGAGATCAAGAAACCCTAAAAGGAAACCCTAAGTGAAACTTACATAATTAATCAATTATTAATGTGCCTAAGTTTAGCTTAAGCAACTAGAGGAATAAGTGACTTAATTAATTAACCAGTATGATGTAATTAATTAAGCGTAATAAAATTATTACTCTAACACCCCCCCTTAAGATGAACTTAGGAAGAAGCTAAAACACTAGAATAAGATGCATGCAAGAAAAGATGGGTCCCGGCAACTAGGCCTGATCAGGTACCCATTTACAAATGCAAGAAAGAGGTAGAGGAGGAAAACCCAGTGGGACAAAACCCCCCTACAATGATATGACATGCTGCAAAGAAGCACTGGAAGAACACTGTAGAGTAACACTGGAACCGCAATCTGGCAAGCAAGGAAAGATACTTCTGTCTACAAGAAACCATATCGGAATCATAATGATGCAACAGCAGACCCGATGCCACGGAACACTCGAAAACTCCAAACGGGAACAACTCTGGAATCTATGAAGCAGCAGTCGATTATTAAATGATGTATCACTGAAAATGAAGTGCAAAGATGCAAGAGGCACTCTCCCAACTGCCAAAATATCCAGGTAATCTCCAAAACACCCATCGGGCCAAATCTGGAATAATGAAAAACCTGGGACAGATACAGAAAAAAGTGCATGGACAACAACATAGAGCTCCTCAATACCATTCCAACGCCGCAAAGATAGCGAAAATCGGAGATCGTGGCAAAAAGTTATGAGCTCGGAAGCATAAAAAGTACATCTGACTTCAACCAGCAATAAATGCAGTAAAACAGGAAAATACTGAAAAATAAACTGCACCAAATGAAAGTGCTCGGAACCAGCTTTCCGGCGATATCTCGTTTGCCCAATTTCGATACCGTATGCCCAAGTTATGCAAAAAAGAAAAAAACTGCTTCTTTAGAGAAAACTAGGGTTAGGAGGGGCAAGGAGAGGCCGTACGGACGCTGACGTCATGCTGACGTCAGCGGTTCACGGGCATAAATTTGACGGCCTGCAGACCGTCGTCGCAAAAAATCGGCTTCCCTGCAGAAAAATTTTGGCCCCTGGTCACCCATGTGACCGCGGGCGCAGAGCAGGGGGCTGGGCGGAGCAGGTGGTTCTCCATGGGACCGGCGGCCGAGGATGAGAAGCCCTCGGGGGCTGGGCGGACCCGGTGGCGGGTGGGCTGAGCGCCGCTCAGCGGTGGCGGACCGGCGGCCGGATGGGGGAGCCACCGGCGGCGGTGGCGGGCCGGTGGCCGCCCGGTGGCGGGATTCTGCAAAACTGGAGGCGCGAAAACCAAAGCCGATTTCGTACCTTTTCCTCGATTTTTGTGCCGTTTTCGCTTCAAAATGCGTGTTGGGGAGGCCGTACGGCCTCCCTGACAAAAAAATTTTGCCTCAGAAACCAACTGCTCGAAAATGGACGATTTGACAGGCGTTTCTAGGGTTTTGGGGCGCTGCGAACGCGATGGCGACGTCCGTTTGAGCCCATAGTGTCCCGAAAATTTGGCTACCCCCAGATCTTGCAAAAAACGATGCCTGTGGAAACCCTTGCACTTGAAACTCACTGAGAAGCCATATCTTCAGATCACGAACAGGCAGCGGCAGGTCTGGAGCTCTGATACCATGTTAGAATCCAAGATCACCTGCATGCAAATGGATACCTGTCACATGCAAAAGACATGCAAAACCAAGAAGATGTTCTGCAAACCTCAAAGTGTAAAATGCATTATAGAATCTCAGTTATTACAAAGAGATCAATCCTTATGAAGGAGATCAAGAAACCCTAAAAGGGAAACCCTAAATGAAACCCTAGTGTGCACACTTAATAATTAATAAATAATTATTAATGCGCCTAGGTTTAGCTTAAGCAACTAGAGGAATAAGTGACTTAATTAATTAACCAGTATGATGTAATTAATTAAGCATAATAAAATTATTACTCTAACAGTTTCTTTGTAAAACAGGGCTAATTAGGTTTAAGGGCAACGTAGTAGTCAATTTTAGAAGGTTATGTTACAAAACAAGTCTATGCAAAAAATTGATATGTTAAAGAAGAGAATAAAGGGTATTCTAAATATTATTTAATTCATGGGTTTGAGGCCTTCTCCAAAAGAAATGTTGAGAAATCACAGTTTGGAATGTTACAAGCAAGATTGAGAGAATTGTGAATAAGACACCAAGTTAGGGTTTCTAAATTGAGAAGTTGGTTGAATTGTGACTGATTTGAAAACCTCCACCCTAATCTACATCACTATTTAATTGATAATGGTTAAGATGTTGAAGGATATCAAAGGAGGCACTCCTAAGGTGAATATGGAGTTACCCATGTATAGTGGGAAGATGGATAGTGAAGAGGTGCTAGGCTGGATTGATGCACTTGACAACTATTTTGAGTATGAGGAGGTAGCAAATGAACAAAAGGTGTAATTTTTTAAAACAAAGTTGAAAGACCCTACCTTAACTTTTTGGAACTATGTGCAAGAAGAGAGGGTGAACAAGATCACGCTAAAAATCAACTCATGGGACATAATGGTGGCTAAAATCAAGAGCCAATTTCTACCTGGTGCCTATGCAATTCAAAAATTTAGAAGGCTACAGAATCTCAAGCAAAAGGAGATGGATGTCATGGATTATATAGAGGAGTTTCATAAATTAAGCATTAGAACAAGTCATAATTTGGATGAGGTGGAAAAAGTAGCAAGGTAACTAAATTGGTTAAGGTTCAACATACAAGATGAGATAAGTCTGACCACTCCTAAAATGGTGGAAGAATGCTTTCAAATGGAAGTCAAGGAAAAAGAAAGGTTGAAGAGAAGGTAGGAGAAACAAAGTAGAGTTATAGGAAGAAGTTTCAGGGGTAGAGGAACCTTTGGAGGAAGAGGAAAATCTCAAAAGCCACAAGGAGATACAAGTGGTCATCAAGAACAAAGCTCAAAATCAAGGGGCGATTTTAGAGGTAGGAGATCAAATAGTAGAGGAATATTTGGAGGACAAGGTGGAGGATCAAGTACATTCTCAAGAAGATTCTATCAATGCAAACATTTTGGCCATCAAGCATGTAAATGTCTACATTAACGACCTTCTACTTCACATGGTGGTGAAAGGAGAACACAATTAGTGCAAGAGGAAGATAATGAGAGTGTCAACTCTCCATATCAACATGCTGCTCCAAAAATAGGTGAGTCTTTGATGATAAGAAGAACACTAATCAAAGTTCCTATGGTGAAAGAGCCTCCACAAAGAAAATCTTTGTTTAGAACCACCTACAAATCTCAAGGTAAGGTGTGTAAAGTTGTTATTGATTTTGGTTACACAAATAATCTAGTTTCTTTAGAGATGGTTGAAAAGTTGAAAATGAAGAGGATACCACATCCCAATCCTTACAAGATCTCCTAGTTGAATAAGGTTCAAAAATTCCTAGTGAATGAGCAAACATGGGTTGAATTTAACATAGGGGGATACAAAGAAAAAATCTTGTGTGACATCATCCCAATGGATGTTTGTCATGTACTTTTAGGGAAACCCTAGAAATATGATAGAATGGCTAAAAATGATGGACAAAAAAATGCTTATGTTATTGAAAAGGATGGGGTTTCACTCACTCTTACTCCAGGGTGATCCCACAATAGTGGTTTACAATTTTTGGCCAAACTAGACATTGAAATTATTATTTTTAACTAAATCTTCACATTCCAACACCTATAGCGGCTAAACGGTGAGGAATTTGAAGATGATGCAAACTAGAGTCTCATCAAATTTTGTCTGTAGATTCTAAAAATATTTTTTTCAAACTTTTTAGAATAAGATTGCACTTATTTTTCCATCTCCCATGAAAATTAGTTTTTTTTAGAAAACAACATTTTTAAAAAGTGACACTCACCGTATACAACATAAATATTTTTGTATGAAGGATAAAATTATAATTTTTTCAAATTTAGATTTGTAACTATGATATCTAGCACTTTCATTTGGTCTCATAGTTTTTTATTGAATATTTTTTCCTTAATAGAGTTTCAAAGTCAAACCAATTGCAATTCAAACATAGGTGGACTGTATACAACATAACTTTTTATGTATGTATCGAAATTCAATTTTTTTTTTTTAATGGATGAAAGACATCAATACCCAGAACAAACATATTTAAAAAAAAAATATTTTGATAATTTTCTATTTTTCCACATGTGCAAAACAAAGAGCTTGATTTTCGGCGAAAAACCTATGTTTAATAAAACTAAAAAAAACATACATAATAAAACCAAAACATATTAAAATTATATTCATGGGATAGCTCATTTTGAGGACTACCATAATCATTTGAAATAAATTTTAAATGAATTCATTTGATCCCCCAAAAGTTAAATCAAAAGTGTTTTTTTATCAGCATTTTGATAGGTGTAAAGGAGACTCATTTATAGGTACGGTTTAAAACTAGCGAGGTTATATCCAAGGGGGTTTGATCTAAGGTGGTTTGATCAAACCATATTCAATTGGAATCCTTAAAATGGAACTTCTAAAGGATTAAATCATTGTATTTTCTAGAAATATGTGATTTCAGCAAAAATCAGTTCCTCTAAAAAATTGTAAACCAGCTTTGTGGGATCACCCTCCATTGAAAGAGAAAGTCTTAGACAAACAAGTAGGGTCTAACATAATGTTGGTAGGAGAAAAAGAGTTATTTAAAACTATGAAAGGAGAGGGTGGACAAGGTTATGCCATTATTATCAGACCAAAAATTTTCATGATAGAAACAAAACTTGATGATGTGCCTAAAGAGGTCCAAACATTGTTGAATAAGCACAAATACATTGTAGTAGATGAGCTCCCTAGTTCTTTGCCACCAATAAGATATGTGAGCCACCATATAGATTTTATACCAGGGGAAAACCTACCCAATAAAGCCACATATAAAATGAATCCTCAACAGAATGAAGAGATTAGGAAACAAATTCAAGAACTACTTGATAAAGGCCTCATAAGGGAGAGTTTAAGCCCATGTGTTGTTCCCACCATTTTGGCACCAAAGAAAGGGGGAGATTGGAGAATGTGCACTGACTCAAGGCCAGTTAACAAGATAACCATAAGGTATAGGTTTAACATACCTAGAATGGAAGATTTGATGGACTCTTTAGGAGGTGCTTGTTATTTTTTAAAGATTGACTTAAAAAGTGGCTACCATCAAATTAGAATTAGAGAGAGGGATGAGTGGAAAAATCCCTTCAAAACAAATGAGGGTTTGTATGAATGGCTTGTCATGCCATTTGGGCTTTCAAATGCACCAAGTACCTTTATGAGACTAATGAATGAAGTTTTGAAACCTTTCATAGGTAAGTTTAGGTAAGTTTGTGGTTGTCTACTTGGATGATATACTTGTTTTTAGTAAGACTAAAGAGGAACACTTGCAACATTTGGACATGGTTTTGAAGAGGTTGAATGAAGAAAAGTTGATGATCAACTTGAAGAAGTATGAATTCATTAAAGAGGAGTTGGTTTATCTTGAATATGTGATCTCAAAAGGTTCATTGATGATGGATCCTACTAAGGTAGAAGAAATTCTCAGTTGGCCTACTCTTACATCAGTCAGTGAGGTAAGAAGTTTCCACGGCCTTGCTAGCTTTTATAAAAAAATTGTGAAGAATTTCAGTCATATCTACTCTCCAATTATTGACACAATAAAAGGGGATAAAAGGAAAATATTTGTATGGTCTGATGAGGCAAAAAAGAGCTTTCAATATTTGAAACAAAGGGTAGCATATCAACCTATCCTAGCCTTGCGTAATTTCAATAAAGTTTTCACAATTAAATGTGATGCAAGCGGGTATGCAATTGGGGTAGTCTTGAGCCAAGAGGGAAGACCTATTGCTTTCTTCAGTGAGAAGCTCAATGAGGAAAAGAAGAAGTATTCATCTTATGACTTGGAGATGTATGCCATGGTGAAAGAATTAAAGAAGTGGAGACACTATCTCCTTCCTAAAGAGTTTATTGTTTTTACAGAAAATCATGCTTTTCAATTCTTAAACAACCAAGATAAACTTAGCCAAAAACATGTGAAGTGGGTGGAGTACCTACAAAGCTACACCTTCACCATAAAGCACAAAAAGGGGAAACCAAACAAGGCGGCAGATGCTTAGAGAAGAAGGACATTGTTGATTCAAGAAGTTTAACTATGAAGTGTGGGAATTGATGCTCTAAAAGGTATGTATGCTGAGGATAATGATTTCAAAGAGATATATGCTTCATGTAGTCAGTTTAGTGGCACTTTCCATGAAGAGAATTTTGATTTCTTGATTGAAGAAGGGTTATTTTTTAAAGGGGCTTAGTTATGTATTCCCAAATTCTCTATGAGGACTAATCTGATTAAAGAAAATCATTGTGGCACCTTAGGGGGTCATTTTGGTGTTGAAAAAACCTTGGAGTAGGTAAGAAGGTATTACTATTGGCCGAAGATGCATAGTGATGTCAGAAATTTTGTTGAAAAGTGTGTTATTTGTCAAAAATCCAAGGGTTGTAGCACAAATACAGGCCTTTATCAACCATTTCTAATCCCAAATAGGCCATGGGAATCTATCAGCATGGATTTTGTGTTGGGGTTGCCCAAAACTCAAAGGGGATTTGATAGTGTGTTTGTTATTGTAGACTGAATTAGTAAAATGACACATTTCACACCATGTAAAAGCACAAATAATGCCTCATAAATTGCAGGGTTATTTTTCAAGGAGGTGGTTAGGATTCATGGATTTCCATTAACCATTTTTTCTGACAAGGATAGTAAGTTTGTGGGTCACTTTTGGATAACCCTTTGGAAGAAGTTGGGAACAAACTTGACCTTTAGCTCTGCCTATCATCCCCAAACAGATGGGTAGACTGAAGTTGTCAATAGAAGCCTTTGAAATATCTTGAGATTCTTGACAAAATAACACTCAACCCAATGGGATCTAGTCCTACCCCAAGCTGAGTTTGCATATAATGACTCTATGAACAAAAATGTTGGAAAAATCCCATTTGATATTGTATATGGATTGCAGCCAAGGGGAGTGTTTGAGCTCAGAGATTTGAGTGGTATGGAGAGAAGGAGTGTTGAAGGAGAAGAGTTTACAGTGGCCATGAAGGACATACATCAACAAGTTAAAGATAACCTTCAAAAGAGTGTTGAAAAATACAAACAACATGAAAACTTGAAAAGGAGAGAGGTTCATTTCAAAGTGGGGGACTTGTATTAGCTCATTTGAGGAAGGAAAGGCTACCTAAAGGAAAGTGTTCAAAGCTACAGATGAAGAAGATTGGGGCCTGTAGGGTGGTCCCCAAATTTGGAGCAAATTCCTATGGGATAGAACTCCCTCCTGGAGTTACTATCTCCCCAATTTTTAATGTTTCTGACTTATATCCTTTTCAAGGAGTTGTGATTGTAGGTGAAGATGTAGGTACATTAGATATTCTAGATGAATATTGGGTCAAGGACTTACCACCAAGTCAACCATTTAAGCTTGATTGTATCTTGGATACCAAAGAACCCAAAAGAATAAGGCACAAGGTGTAAAATGAGTACCTAGTGAAGTGGAAAGGCCTTCCAATGGAGGATGCCACCTGGATGATAGAGGAAGACATCAAGAAGCATGGATCCATAGTACAAGAACTAATCTCAAGTGGAACTTGAGATTTGTTTTGTGCGGGAGTATGGTGCAAGGGCTACCCATGTGCTCAAAAGTTGTAAATATTGGTTTTTTGGTTGGGTGAAGTCATTTTTTTTATAGAAAGGTCTATTTAGACCATTTTGGATGTTTTGAGTCAGGTGGGATTGGTTTCGAGGCAAATTGTTAAGTTTTGCAAAATGTTGCAAAAGTTGCTCAAGCAACTTTGCATTTTTGGCATGTATGGGAAGTTGAACAATAAAGTAGTTGAAAATTAGTTTGAAACCATTGGTTTTGAGTTGTAAATATTTAAATATGCCTTGAAAATATTGAGGCAAGTTTTTGGAGGCATTTTTGGTGAGCAAGCAATAAGAACAAATCCGTTTTCTATGTTTTATCTTGTGTTTTTATTCCTACAATAGGTTGCATAGCTCTGTATTGTTTACTAATGATATAATTTGCATTGTAATTGTTGAAGGGGTGAATTATTTGCCTTTTGGTTTTGGTTTCATCATTTTTCATTGAGATAGGAGTGAGTTTGAAGAAATTTATTGAAAGCAACCAAAAAACCCTAGTTTTGAGGGTTTGAGAGCAAAAACATGAAGAAGGGAACCATTCCACCCGTAGAAAATTCTGAAAATAGATGTAATGGGGTAAGTTAGGATGCTTTTAATTTTGGTAGGGTTTGTAAGATTAGGGGATGGATTTTGGGGCAAGTTGGATGCTGCCCTAGCCTAATATCTCTATGTATTAGGCTTAGGAGAGTAGGTTAGACATAGGGTTTTGTAAAAAAGGTGATTGGATAATTGTTCGAGTGGATGAAATTTGTGTTTTAAAATCCCATGTGACTTGAGGGGATCCCTGGAGTGAATATTTTTAGTTTGGAGGAAGGATTTCACAAAGTTGTTTTGGAAAACAAGCCTAATTAGGTCTATTTCCAATTTAATAGTCAAATTTAGAGGGTGTTGTTACAAAACAAACATAATCAAAAATTTGATATGTCTGAGAAGGGAACAAAGGGTATCTGCAATGGTGATTCAATTGTGGTTTTGAAGTCTTCTTTGCAAAATATGATGAAAAATCATTGTTTGGAGGGCTATAAGGAAGTTTGAAGGATTTGTGAGAAAATGACAAAGTTAGGGTTTCATAGTTGCAAAGCTTGTTCAATTGTGATTGAATTGAAAACCTCCACCCTCCTCTACATCAATGGGATAGTATTGGATATTATTTTTCTCATGGCATCAAATATGTGAAAATATTGGTGGTGATGTAATGCAAGTGATGATATTTAAGGGGAGTGTGGGTTATACTAATTTTATATTTTGACCACATGTTTTCATGCTACGGGTCATTAAAAAGAAAATTGGATTTTAGTTTTATGGTATCAAATGGGATTTGAATATTCTATTACATGTAAGACTATGAATGAATATTTCTATTTGGGACAAATATAAACTAATTATAATACAACTTTTTATGGTACAGTGATTCAACTACTTTTGTTGACTTTATGGATAAAAACTATTTTATAATTGGATATTAATGCACTCCACTATGGGGCCCATGAAGGAATACTTCTATCCACACTATGTAGCCCCATGCCAGTGTCAGCCCCTCTCCCCTATATTCTCTTGTTGTTAAAACGAATTTAATTAGAACTATTTTAAGTCTAATGGTAGTAGAGGATCCGCATCTTGAAAAATTAGATGTAAAGACAAATTTTCTTCATGGGGATTTAGAGGAATATATTTATATACATTATTCATAAGGGTATGAGGTCAAAGGGAAGGAGAAATTAGAGTGCAAGTTGAAGAAGAGATTGTATGGCCTAAAGAAAGCTCTAAGGAAACGATATTTAAAGTTTGATAGGTTTATGATAGAACAAGGTTATAGTAGATTTAATTTTGATCACTATGTTTATTTCAAGAGATTAATAATGGAAGATATTATATTTTCATTGTATGTAGATGACATACTTTTTATAGGGTCTAGCATGCAGGATTTAAATGTACTCAAAACAAAAAAAAAAAATTCATTTGTGATGAATGATTTTGGTGTAATGTAAATCCTTGGTATGCGAATGAAAAAACAAGAAAATCATATATTAACATTGTCTCAAAGTGATTACATAGAGAAGGTGTTGAAAATATTTTAAATGTAAGATGAAAAACCACACATTTTCCCAATCATTTAAAATTGACTAAGGAGATGTGTCCCATGACACATGAGGAGATAGAATATATCTCTAGGGTTCCATACTCATTAGAAATTGGCAACTTGATGTAGGTCATGGTGTGTGCAAGACCAAATATTTCACATGCAATGGGAGTTATGAGTATGTATATGAAAAATCTAGGAAAAGAGAATTGGAATGTGGTAAAGTAGATCCTTAGGTACTTGAGATGTACTACTACTCAAGAATTATGTTTTGGAGGTTCCAACTCTACTTTACAAGCATATGTTGTTTTAGATATATCAAGTGATATAGATAACAAGATGAGCACTACAAGGTATGTTTTTATTGTAGGTGGAACAACAGTACATTGGGTTTCTAGATAGAAATGTTTTGTTGCACTTTCAACAATAAAAGAAGATTATGTAGCTACTATAGAGGCTAGTAAAAAGATGATTTGGCTACAAATTTTAATGGACTTAGGAAAGAAGCAAGAGGATATAAAGTTGTATAGGGATAGCTAGAGTGTCATTAATCTTACAAAGAACTCATCCCTTCATTCTAATAATTAACATATACAAATTAGGTACCATTTCATACTATCAGTTTAGAAGATGGATTGTTGAAGTTGGAAAAGATACACACTAGCTAATGTAGACACCTAAAATTGACCACTTGTGTTTGGTAAATTTTATCTTGTTACTTCATCTAATCTCCTATCCACATTAATTAAATAGTATTGTAATTATTTAATTAATGTTATCAATCTTTCCTAATTATTCTAAGGTCTGTTGATGAGAGTTTTTGTACCTTCTCAACACAGGCAGCACTCAAGTATGTGACCTCTCTTGAAAGGTAGAAATATGCAAACAAGTTACAAATTACTACCACAAGGTCTCTCGAGTGTTAGGGCATGACAATGCTTGGAATAGTTCAGTTGGTTGATTTGATTTGATGGTAATCACATGTTGGCCTTTATGGTTTACAAAGCATGGGAAGTTGGGTCTACAAATGGAGTTTCAAAGTGCTAGAAGTGAATGAACAGTGGTTGTCCACTCAAAACAACAAGCTGAAAATCACCTCTTTCACCAAGTTTAGCATTGTGATGATGCTTTGAATCCTACTCTAACATGGAACTAAAAGAAATATCAAAAGAGAAAGGGTGAGAGAAGATGTTCTAAATCTAATCTGTGAGTGAATAGTAATAATGGAGGTTGCTATAGTAGACAAACTTCCTAAACTACGTTTTTCTTGACCAAGAGAACCTATAGCTACACAAAACCAATGCAATCTTCTGAGGCCTACAAATTTTCAGATTGTGCATTCATGTCATGAACATACAATTGAGCTAAGTTGCAACAATTAAACAAACAAGCCCAGGATAACTTTGCACAGCAGTTTTTCATCAACAAATGCCAAAAGTATGGGCTGAAAGTTCATTAAATACCATAACAACAAACACCATTATCAAAGCCATTCAAAAAACTACAAGCTAAATCTAATATGGAAGTTGAACCATGCATGCATAATGAACAAACTCAATAGAAACACCCAACTTCATGCAATTCTTCTCTCTATTGCTGCAAAATTCCTTTAAACTAGTTCTCTAACAATTTACAAATGAGGGGAAAGCCCTTATTTATAGTTTTCCAAAGCCCAAATGAATGACCAAGATTAAATTACAATGTGTGGCCCATATTTGTTTTACATTAGGGTTTCACCTACCCCCAAATATATAACAATATAAAATACATCTTTTTCTTTTCCCTATTTTATCATCTAGTGACCCTATCACTATAGCACTTTTATCCTGTAATGGTTTCCATCCTTTATTGCAGATGAAAACTATCAAAGGCGACCCTTTGTTTGATGGATTTGTAGTATTCTTCATCCAATCAACTGAATCTTCTTGCAGATTTGTGTAACTAAAAAGAGGATGTACTGCTCCTGATCCTGGTGGACAACTCCTAACAATCATCATGATTTTGGTGAAATAAAATAGTTCCCTCCATCGCCCTAGTTGAAAGAAATTATTTAGTTGCTATGTGGCCCAAAATATATTACTAAGCAACCTTTGGAAATTAGATATTCAGGTAGCATCCTCCTGGCATGCATCCACATGTAAACCCATCTCCACCTTGATAATTTGAATTAAGATCTCCCCTCCTAACATGTCTTCATATGTTGGTTCTTTTATTGAATTGATCCATTATTCCTCCAAGTATCCTTAAAAGTACCTGTGCCATAAGATATCATGATTTAGATCTCCAAAAATGACAAATTTCCCTCATTTAGAAAATTAAAATGTATCAATTTATAGTTCATCAAGAATTTCATATTTCAAAAAAACTTTCCATTTTTTGAAACTCTCCATTTTTTGGAAATTTCCCCATTTTAGGAAGAAAATCAATTTTGGGAACATTTTCATTTCAAGAAAAAAATCCATTTTTGGAAAAAAAATCTATTTCGAGAAAGATTCTCATTTTGGGAAAAATTATGTTTTTGGAAAATTCTCATTTCAAGACAATTTCCTTTTGACATTTTGAGAATCTTTCCTTTTCGAGAAATTGGATTTCAGGGAGATTTCACTTTTGAGGGTCAAAGCAATGGAAGCTGGGAGGTCGGAAGCCAGAAAAATTTGTGTTGTAAAGACGACATTGGCGACCACAACATCCAAAAGGCGGCTTCCTGCATGAAAAGGTCCACAAAACCACAACTCTTAGCAATTTTGAGTTTTTCAAAATTAAGCACATGAAAGATGCATTAGAAGAGTGCCTAGACATATTCCTCAATGATTTGACCCTTTTCAAAAAATGCAGAAATCTGGAATGTGGAAGTCGGAGGGTCTGTTTCCTTAAAAATGACACTGAGCACATGGAAACTCACGGATGGTGATGGAGGGATGATGGCCAACCTGCGGATGACAAACAACGGATGACAGATGGGCAGTAGATGGTGGATGGGCAGCGAATGATGAATGAACAACAAATGACAAACAACAAATGGATAATAGACGACAGACAACCAGTGGACAATAGATGATGGACAGCCAGCGGATGACAGATAGATAGTGAACAATGGATGGACAATAGACAATAGATGATAGAAAACCAACATATGACATATGATGGACAAATAGTGGATGAAAGACAACAAATAGAAGATAGCTAGTGGATGACGGATGACATGCAGATGGCGGACGGTTAGTTGATGATGGACAAACATTGAACAATAAAGGATGGGAAACTAGCAGACGGTGGATGAATAGTGGATGGCTAGCGGACGATGGATGATGGACAACTAGCAGATGATGGATGGACAATAGATGACGGACGATGGATAGACAATGGAAAAAATACAACCAACGAATGGCGGATGATAGAAAACTAGCGGACGGCGGACGACAGACAATAGATAGCCAACGGGTGGACAACAGACAATGGATGGACAATGGCCAATGAACAACAAACAACCTTCTGTAGGGGCAGACCCACAAGCGGTGGATGACAAATGAACAATGGACGACAGACAACCTTTCGCAGGGGCAGACCCGCAAAAACTTGACTTGGTGGTCAAATTTCATGTGAGGCACTTTGGTACGTGCATAAATCAATTGTAAGGAACTTGAACTTACCAGATTAAGCTTGATGCATTTGCAGGTCCAAGGCATGGTGTAGGAAGGTCAAAGGACATTTGGAGTCTCCATTGTTAAACAATAGAATTCAGAGCACGGTGACCCATAGGCAAAAGTCTGCATTGTGGGACCCATGGGTGCCTCATACATTAAGGGCTGTGTGTGAAATTTTGACCAATTTAGGAGACATGGGAGGGAGCTACTGGGCCACCATCATATATTCTTCATTAGGAATGGCATTGGAGGGATGGTGATCTGCATAGGCAGACCCGCAACGAGCATATAGACTTAAGCTTTGCTCAGGCGGGCTTCAAAAGAGAAAATTAAAACCACCCTTGCAAGATTTGTAGTGCGGACGAAAGTGGGCACTTGGATGTTAGGGAATGATGATAGAGGAGGGGCAACCCGCACATAGTGACCCACAAAGGAATTCTCGTAGACGACAATGGAGGGACGACAACCCGCAAAAGAATTCCTGCAAATAGTGAAGGAGGGATGACGAACCACAAAGGAATTCCTGCGGACGACGACAGAGGGACAACAACCCGCAAAGGAATTCTAGTAGACAGTGATAGAGGAATGATGACCCATAATGAAATTCCCACAACTTCAAAAAACTTAGTAAATTTGAGATTTTTCAATTTTAGCATGTGGGAAAAGTTGACTCATTTTAAAAATGCAGAAATTTGGGATGCAAAATCCAGAGGGTCCGCCGCCCTTTACAATGACATTGCTCAAACGGACTTTCACGAATGAACTTCCATAGTGAAATTTCCACAATGTCTAAACACATGGAAAATTTGATGCAAACCCCTTTAGGCATGTGAAGACACTTATTTTATGGGCCCTAGATGATGAAAACTTGAAGTTTGCACCCTTCTTGGAAATGCAGAGATTTGGAAGGGGGAAGATGGAGCGTCCATCGCCCTTAAAAATGACATTGAGCACATGGAATCCCATGGATGGTGGCCCACAAAGGAATTCTCATGGATGGTGATGGAGGGACAGCAACCCACAAAGGAATTCCCAAAGACGGTGGCGGAGGGATGGTGACCGGAAATGAAATTCCCACGGACAATAACGAAGGGGCGATGGCTCGTAGATAATTTTTTGCAACTTCCCAAAACTTAACAAAACCTTGGTAGTTCACATAGGCATCATGAAAACATCCCAAATCCATATAAAACTTGTCCCTAGAGTTAAAAATAAAGGAAAAAGTGAAGAAAGTGAGCAAGGACCAAGTTAGTAGGAGCAAGGCAAAAGTGAAAAGGGGGGCCTGCAAAAGAAAAAGACTTAGCAAATTTAGATAGGCGAACTTGGTCAAAGTGAAATTTAGTTGTTTTAAGGAATATTACAAACCTAGGATTGAGAATAGGGGTGCATAAAATGAGTCAAGAGAAAAACAGGCTATCAGGAGCAAAATGACCTATTATGAGCAAAAGAAAGGGGGTCCCTGCCTTCAATAGGGTGTGTGTGAAAAATATGCACAACAAATGGTGACTCGCTGGGGAAATGCTCCAGAGCATTTTGATGAAAAGCTGAAATCACGTAGCCAGAATCTTTGGTTCTAACCTACACGCTAGGGCAAACAAACTAGATGCTCGACCAAAGGATCAAAACCACTAGTCAACCCAACCTTCTATATGCTGAAAATCCAAGTGTGTGCAGATGCATTCATTCCCATCCTTTAGTTGCTACAGGAACCCAAGCTCTATCGATTTAAGCTACATAGTTTATTCTAACTCCAAAAGCATCTGGGACATTGTCTCATTGCCAATCAAGCATCCATAGCCCCAACAAAGTTGTAACTGTGATTCTCCTGAACATTTCTCTACTACCAACTAAGCATTCATAGCCCTGGTAGAGTTATTCATATCCTCCTGAAAGTTGAATTTTCTTTCTTTTGATTTTCATCATTTTTCTTTCTTTCTTTTTGTTTCTTTTGATTTTATTTTCTCTTCTTTATTTTCAACCCGCAAGAAGTGAAGCTTGCACTCAAGGCTGAGAATCACAGTGGTGCTGAAGCAGAATTTTAGATTTTTCACTTTACTAGACTTCACAAAGGAACCTATAGAAATTGTCAGATTCTTAAAGTGTGTAAAATATATGAGGTTTTAGAATACATCAAAATCTAATAGGACCAACAACTTATCCACTTTGAACCAAAAATCCAGGTCACTTTACACTAACAGAAGACCTCCACCGTCCACTCTGAAAACTTGATTAGAGTTTCTCAAAGAAATACTTAGAACAACCCCAGTCAATAAAATGATCGTTGCGCATGAAAACATACTTGAACAAAAGTAGAGGGACTCCAAGAAAATAAGCAGTAAAGCGGAAGCGAATGGAAAGAAAAACACCTAAACTAACCAAAATGGGGAAGTGAAAGAAACAAAAAAGAAACTACTCTAAAGCACACTAACCTACGAAAGACCAACCTAACCTAACAAAAGAAGGAAAGCGAGACTATTTACATGACACCTATACTACTCAAAAACAACTATGTTCAAAAATATTTACAAAGGATCATGTTCAGGAAAGGAAAACTGGCATTTATGCCCGTTGCATATTGTAATGCATGCACAAGTAGGTGAGTGACCGTTACAGTTCTAAGCCATGCAAAATTATCCTTATATTCAAAAAAAAGAAATTAACATTGCAACATTAAAATTTAATCACATTGTCTCAAAAAATCAGCAGCTGAGGAGGTTCATTAAACCCATGGTCAATCCATAAACAATTTATTCTCCCCTCATTCCCATAATAAAAATTATAAATGCAACTATAAGAATTCACAAGAGAAAGGAAAGATAGAACCTGAATGTTGACATGCGAAGGTGGTAGCGTTTGACAATCAAGAGTGAGCACTACATCGATGATCATTGCATCGACAGCCTAAGGTGGATGCAATGGATGGTGCAACATCCCTCGTGCACCACAAATCTACAGATCACAATCAAATTGATCATGCGGTACACATTGTGAAGAATTTTTTTTCAGATGTAAGGAACCTTGTACCTAATCTCGGGCTTGCATAAGGCTAGGAGAACGAGGTAGCAAACACCTCTTCAAAGATACCATTGGGACCCACAACCTCTATCAGTTGTTCCTCAAGGATAAATACTTCATCTAGTTGATCTTTCGTAGTCCATGGCTCTACCTAACTATTGTCTGTATGAGGCAACATGTTGCCCCGTCTCATTTCCCTAGTGCTGATATGAATTTATTTATAGTTCATGTCATAAAAGCATGGCATGCACAAATTTATCTTGCTACAGCTCTCAAAGTGCATAAGAGAGTCAACAACAGACAAGGAGGAAAGACTTTTAGTCGCAACCCATAGTTGGTAAGGCATATCATCTTCATGGGTAGCTACCAATACATCCTCACCTTGGTCTTCTTCTCTTTGCAGCTTATGCAACTCACCAAGATGTTCAATCATTTCCTCTTTCTCATCATTGTTGTAGATGGGAAAGGAGTTCCTCTCCAAATCCGGAAGCTCCAATGACTCATCGTCTGGAGGTTCAGGTAGTATATCTTCATCACTACAACCTTTTGAAATGTCTTTGTTGTGCACTTTTCACACACACCCCATCGGAGGCAGGGACCCTCTTTTTCTTCTACATCTTTGTACCTTGGCTTTGTCAATTCTCAATTTTTTTCTCTTCTTGGGGGTTATTTTGGGAGTAAGTATAGATTTGATTTGATAAGGGTGGTATTTTGAAGCGTTTTAGGGCCTTGGATTTTAGAAATGGATATTTTTGAATTGAATTTTCAATGTGATGTGTAAATATTTTTGCACCAACAGATAGAGGACAAAAAATTAGGCCAAGTTGCTTTTTGAACTTTTCACAAATTCCTTCTAGAAAAAAAGTTATGGGGTTTCAAAGTTTTTTTCTGGATTTCTTATCAAATCCAGGATTGTCCCTTTCGTCTGAATTTTTCTGGATTTCTTGTCAAATCCAGGATTTTCCCTTATATCAGGATTTTTCCAGATTTCTGGCCATTTTCGGGATTTTCCCTTCCTTTCGGATTTTTCTGGATTTTTGGCCATTTTCGGGATTTTCCCTTCCTTCCGGATTTTTCCAGATTTTTTTGTCATTTTCGGGATTTTCCCTTCCTTGCGGATTTTTCTGAACTTCCTGTCATGATTTTCCTGAACTCTGAAATTTATTAATAGGGTCAAATTTCTGAAATTTCATGACGTTGTTGAATTTTCCAAGGGTTGGGTTTATTTATACTTAATTTTAATATTGTGGTTGGATTTTCACATGTGAGCTATTAATGATTATATCTGCTTTTTAGGATTAAATAAATCGAAAAAGGGGGACTTGCATATGGATTCGAGCTAGGAGGAAAATCTAGAAAATATTTAAAATGTACCTACATAGGAATCTATGCCATAGCCTGTCTACAGCTAGAATATATGTTTCAAACATGGAGTGACGTGTGATGCTGTTTTCACTCTCCAATCATAATTTTTTATTCAAATCGAGGTGGCAGATTGTTGATTTCTTATTGCTCCTAGATGTAACTACCTTTATGCTATTGGATGACAATGTACCACATTTTTTTTAAACCCTAATGTAAATTCTTAGGGTTTCTTGAGGATTAATTACATCCATTGGATTGAAATTAATCCTGGCCCTTGATTTAAAAATGTAATATCTATAAAAGGGTTGTGCCTTCTCATTTGTAAGAAAAGTCATAAGAGGTTAGAGAATAGTTGATCAGAGGTTGCAAAGATAGAATTGGCTAAGTTGGAGGTTAGATTCTACAAGTTAGCAGTTGTAGGAGAGGAGAGAAACTTGAAATTTTTATGTAATGTTGGAGAAGATAATGCAAATGGGTTGTTGATTTGACAAAATTTGTGTTTACCTTTGACAGTTTATGGTTTCTTGTTCTTAATTCTCAGTGTTAGATGTTAGTTTTTAGTTCTTTCATGATAATGGTGAAATGTTAATGATGTTGATTGATCTCCGGTCCATACTTTTAGCAATTTGCTGATTGTAAGTTGTTGTGTAAAGTTAGTCTGGGCCTTATTTTGTGCTAAGTTCAACTATGGATACTTGTTTACATTGCCCCATTTACTGGGTATGTGGATGAATGTTCATAGTGGGAAAATCTTCAGTTTTCTCAAAAGATTGCACCATTTTTGCAGAGTTGCAAACTTGTCCTTGATTAAGCAAAAATTGGTTTTATTGGAGATTTGTCCATTTGTAGCATTCATCATTGTTGTGATTGATTTTAGGAGTAATTTTAATCTTAGATCTCTCTTAAACTCTTATCTTTTGCTATTTATTTTATTATCTGGGTTAGTTTAAGGTTTTGAAGTATCAATATATTGCTAGATCTGATGAATTCAAGTCTAGTGTTTGCTTGTAGTAAGGTCCCTTTGTGATTACCAGCATTTTCTATATATCTCTGAGTTGTTTCACTGCATGGCCAAGACTTGACATTAGAGACCTTGGGGTTATCTCTTTTCCGATAGAGATTTACCTTTCAAGAGAGATAGGATATCATATTTTGTCCGAGTTGTTGTGCAGAAAACACCATCAACAGTATTCTTCCTCAGTATCGACATACCTTTATGGCACAATTCCAAGTGGGGAGAAATTAGCAAGTGACACTAGCCCATCAAGAGGATTGATGTATGACTAGTGATCCCCTTCTGAAAGACCTCTATAGAGTCTGTCATCCATCATGTATAAATTCTCTACAAGAGGAGAGGATTCTTGTTGATTGATGGACAACCTTCCCATTTTATCTACATCATCATTTGGAAGTTTGAGGCTGTGTTGTTCTTCTGTTGCTATCCCAACATCTTCTTGGGAGCTTCCCTCAACTAGGTTGTCACTTCGATCCAACTCTTGGACTTCTAGTTCAATCCTTGAAGCAACTATAGGAAGCAATGCGTTTCATTGCCTCACTTGTTCTCTAACTTGTATGATAGCCTCTTGACATAGCCTACACATGAACTTGGAATGCATTGAATCATGGAGCTTGCACCATCCCAAAACAATAACACCTCCAAATCTACTTGGTGTCTTAGCTCAGACCAATCCCTTGTGATTCTTGAGATGAGCTCATTATATCTACCCACTATCGGGTCTTCATCATCACTTAGGAAGGAAGTTTGATGGTAAACAATCGTGACTTGTAGTTGTTCCCACTCCTCTAAATCTTCATATTCAGATGCTTGATCACTATCATTCATGAAGGAGAGGTCCTCTAATCTTATTTCACTTATTCTTTTATCCTCATTTTCTGCTACCCCAAGGCATTCGGCCTCTTCCTCTTCTTGTTTTTCAACATTTTCATTGGTTGTCCTAGCGTATGTTGTTGCAAACTTTGTTAATTCATTCTCAATTGCTAGCAGCTCCTCTTCAAGAGTTGAGGGCTACCCTTTATTGATGGAGAAAATTCCCCCTAATTCCCTTCTAACTAAGATTTCATCAAAGATCATTGTTGTCCCAAGGGAGTCAACTCATTCCCCTTGACTTTTGGCCTCAATATTTGTTGTCCCAGCACCAAATTGTGTCAAATTTCCTAGTTCAACTTGAACGTGTTGTTGTCCAAATTTTGATAGCTCTCCTACCTCATGGGATGACTCCTCTCCTTTGAGAGTTGGCTGCTCCAAATTATTCAAATTGCCCTTGACTTGAGTGATGAGATTTGCACATGACAAACAAGTAAATTCTGAATGTGGTGCATTATGGAATCTGCACCAACTAGGCATTAGTACCTCCTCCAACCTTAGTCCATCCTTGCTGCTCAAGTGCTCTTAGATCAACCCTTTGAAGGCCTTAGCTACCATGTCAATCAATTCTTCTTCTAGGTCTAGCGAAGCCAAGGGTTGATATATTTCCCAAAAGAGGATTTCTCCTTGCAAGACTCTTTCAATTTTGTCCAAGAATGTCAAACATTCCAATTCATTATGTCTATGGGTGCTATGGATTCTACACCTATCTACCAATGCAAATTGATGCAATGGTCTCCTCAATCTCTTATTTAAATCTGAATATAGCTAAGTAATGTTGATTTTCAAATGTTGTTCCATCTTAGCCCAGTCGTTGCTTTGCCTTCCAATTTTTTTATTTTAAAACTCTAGCGAATGATGAGATCTTCCTATCTCAAATTTTTACTTGAGAGTGCTTTCAACTTTCAGCTTTGCAGCCTCAAGCTCAGCCAAGCCCTCCCTCTAGTGCCAGTTCTGTTAATGGATGTTTTTGCACCTTCTCAACATAGGCATCATACAAGTATGCTACCTCTCTTGAAAGGTAGAAATCTGCAAACAAGTTACAAATTACTATCCTAAGGTCTCTTAGGTGTTAGGTCATGACAATGCTTGGAATAGTTCAGTTGGTTGATGTATTTTTTTGGTAATCACAGGGTGGCCTTTATGGTTTACAAAGCATGGAAAGTTGGGTGTGCAAATGGAGTTTCAAAGTGTTGGAAGTGAATGAACAGTGAGTGTCCACTCAAAACAATAAGCTTAAACTCACCTCTTTCACCAAGTTTCGCATTGTGATGATTCTTTGATCATACTCTAATAAGGGACTAAAATAAATAGCAAAAGAGAAAGGGTGAGAGAAGTTGTTCTAAATCTAAGCTATGAGTGAACAGTAATAATGGAGGCTGCTACAATAGACAAACTTCCTAAACTAGGTTTTGCTTGACCAAGAGAACCTACAGCTACACAAAACCAGTGGAATCTTCTAAGGCCTACAAATTTTCAGACTGTGCATTCATGTCATGAGCATACAATTGAACTAAGTTGCAACAATTAAACAAACAAGCCCAAGCTAACTATGCACAACAATTTGTCATCAACAAATGCCAAAAGTATGGGCTGAAAGTTCATCAAATACCATAACAACAAACACCATTATCAAAGCCATTCAAGAAACTACAAGCTAAATCTAATATGGTAGTTGAACCATGCATGCATAATGAACAAACCCAATAGAAACACCCAAATTCATGCAATGCTTCTCTCTATTGCTACAAAATGCCTTTACACCAGCTCTTCAACCATTTACAAATGAGGGGTAAGCCCCTATTTATAATTTTCCAAAGCCCAAATGAATTGCCAGGATCAAATTACAATGTGTGGCCTAGATTTGTTTTATATTAGGGTTTCACCTACCCCCAAATATATGACAATATAAAATACATCTTTGTCTTTTCCCTATTTTGTCATCTAGTGACCCTAGCACTATATCACTTTTGTCCTGTAGTGGCTACCATCCTTTACTACAGCTGAAAACTATCAAAGGTGACCCTTTGTTTGATGGATTTGCAGTATTCTTCATCCGATCAACTGAATCTTCTTGCAGATTTGTGTAATTGAAAAGAGGATGTACTGCTCCTGATCCCAGTGGATAGCTCCTGACAATCATCATCATTTTGGTGAAATAAAACAGTTCCCTCCATCACCCTGTTTGAAAGCACTTCTTCAGTTGTTGTGTGGCCCAAAATAGATTCTTAAGAAGGATTTGGCAATTAGATATTCAGGTAGCATCCTCTTGGCATGCATCCACATGTAAACCCATCTCCACCTTGACAATTTGAATTAAGATCTCCCATCCTGACATGTCTTCGTATGTTGGTTCTTTTATTGAATTGATCCATTATTCCCCCAAGCATCCTTAAAAGTCCCTGTGCCATAAGATATCATGATTTAGATCTCCAAAAATGACAAATCTTCCTTATTTAGAAAATAAAAATGTATCAATTTATAGTTCATCAAGAATTTCATATTTCGTAAAAACTTTCCATTTTTGGAAAAAAAATTCTTTTGAAAATTTTCCTATTTTAGGAAGAAAATCAATTTTGGGAACATTTGCATTTCAGGAAAAAAAAAATCCATTTTTGGAAAAAATCTATTTCGAGAAAGATTCCTATTTTGGGAAAATTTCTATTTTTGGAAAATTCTCATTTCAAGACAATTTCCTTTTGACATTTTGAGAAACTTTCCTTTTCGAGAAATTGGATTTCGAGGAGATTTCACTTTTGAGGGCCGGAGCAATGTGGAGGCTGGGAGGTGGGGAGTTAGACAAGTTTGCATCATAAAGATGACATTGGCGACCACAACATTCAAAAGGCGACTTCTCGCATGAAAAGTTCTCGAAAACCACAACTCTTAGCAATTTTGAGTTTTTCCAAATTAAGCACATGAAAGATGCATTAGAAGGGTGCCTAGATCTATTCCTCAATGATTTGGCCCTTTTTGAAAAATGCAAAAATCTGGAATGTGGAAGTCAGAGGGTCTGTTTCCTTAAAAATGACATTGAGCACATGGAACCCCATGGATGGCGGCCAACCGGTGAATGGCGGACAATGGATAGTGGACAACTAGAGGATGACGAATAGCTAACGGATGGTGGACGATGGACAATGGATAGTAGATGAAAGAAAGCCATCAGATGACAAATAGCCAGTAGATGGTGAACGAACAATGGACAGATAGCGGACGACAGACGGTGGACGGACAACAGAAGATAGACAGCGAGCAGATGACAAACGATGGACAACCAATAGATGATAGATGACAGATAGAAGACAACCAATGAATTGTAGATGACCAGAGGACGTCGGATGAAAAACAAATAGCCAGCGGACGGCGGACAGCCAGTGAACAACGGATGATGGATGGACAGCGAACGACAGACAACAAATTGACATCGGATAGTGGACGATGGACAACTAGTAAATGATGAACGACAGACAACCAGTGGATGGTGGACGATAGACAACCAAAGAATGATGGACAACAGACAGCTAGTGGATGGTGGATGGATAGCAGATGGAAGATGGTAGACAACAGAAAGCCTTCCATAGGGGCAAACCCACAAGCGGTAGATGGAAGATGAACAACGAACGACAAACCACAAACAACCTTCCATAGGGGCAGACCCACAGATGCTTTACTTGGTGGTCAAATTCCATGTGAGGCACTTTGGAACATGCATAAATCAATTGTAAGGCACTTGAAGTTACTAGATTAAGCTTGATGCATTTGCGGGTCCCAAGCATGCGGGTGTAGGGAGGTCGAAGGATGTTTGGAGTCTTTGTCATTAAACAACAAAATTTAGAGCATGATGACCCACAAGTAGGATTTTGCACTGCAGGACCTGTGGGTGCTTCAGACATTAAGGGCTATGTGTGAAAGTTTGACCAATTTAGGAGACATGGGAGGGAGCTACCGAGCTGCCATCGTATGTTCACCATTAGGAACGACATTGGAGGGACAATGGTCCACATAGGCAAACCCACAACGAGCCCACATACTTAAGATTTTCCCAGGTAGGCTTCAAAAGAGCAAAGGGAACCCACCCTTGTGGGATCCACAATGCAGATGAAAGTGGGCACTTGGATGTTAGGGAATGGTGGTAGGGGAGGGGTGACCCACACATGATGACCCGCAAAGGAATTCTCGCAGATGGCAATGGAGGGACATTGACCCGTAAAGGAATTCTCGTGGATGGTGACAGAGGAACGACAACCCGCAAAAGAATTCTTGCAGATGACGATGGAGGGACAGTGATCGGCAAAGGAATTCCCGTAGATGGCGGTGGAGGGACAGTGGCCTACAAAGGAATTCCTGCAGACGGCGATGGAGGGATGGCGACCCGCAATGAAATTCCCACAACTTCACAAAACTTAGTAAATTTGAGATTTTTCAATTTTAGCACGTGGGAAAAGGGGGGAAAGAGTGCCAAGACATATTTCCTTAAGATTTGACTCATTTTGAAAAATGTGGAAGCCTGAGGGTTTGTTGCCCTTTACAATGACATTTCTCAATCAGACTTTTGCGGACAGACTTTCGCGAGCAGACTTCCATAGTGAAATTTCCGCAATGTTTAAACACATGGAAAATTTGATGCAAACCCCTTTAGGCATGTGAATACACTCATTTTATGGGCATGAAAACTTGATTTTTGCACCCTTTTTGGAAATGTGGAGATTTGGAAGGGGGAAGCCAGAGGCTCTGCCACCCTTAAAAATGGCATTGAGCACACAGAATCCCACGGACGGTGGCCTGCAAAGGAATTCCCGTGAAGGGATGACAACCCACAAAGGAATTCCTACAAACGTCGGTGGAGGGACGGTGGCCCATAATGAAATTCCTGCAGACAGCGACAGAGGGGCGATGGCCACAAAGAAATTTCCAAAACTTCCCAAAACTTAAGGAAACCTTGACAGTTCACTTAGGCGTCATGAAAATTGTATACATCTAAAAATGGTCACATCATATTAAGTCTAGTAATTAATTAAATACAAGTTATTTAAATAATCTTCTAATTCCATCTACATATAAATAAATTTAATTATTTATTTATATTGTTCATTTTCTAATTCTTCTATTTTAATTAAATAAATAAGTTTATTTAATTATTATCATTTTTCCTCTTAATTAATTAAATAAATTTTATAGTTTATTTAAATTAATTATCCTATTGTTTTAAAATTTAAATTTTTAATTCAAATAAAGTAAATGTTCTTCTAAATCCATAGACTATCATTATTTCTTTAAATTCTCTTTTCGCATATAATTAAATATTTTAATATTTAATTATGGAAGTTTCTAAATTCACATGCCACATCATATTAAATTATTTTATTATTTAATTATGGATTTATCCTCAACTACCAACTAACTTCTCATAACTAAAAAATGACAAATGGCCATCTTCCTTCATTTTTGAATGGAAAATGTTTTGTAGGAGGAAACATCTTCCTTCTTTTTCTCTAGCCTCCATCTTTCTCTCCAACTTTTCGATCTTCCACTGTTCATCTTACCAGACTCCATTTCAATCGTTGATCTTTGCCAACTAAGCTTATGCCTCCAAAAGTCTATAAATAAGACCTCTTTGTGCTTTGAAAATCATCTAGTTACATAACTTGAGAATTATAGTTGAATTATCAAACATTTAGTATCTTAATATCCTAGATTTCTTTATCATAAGCATAAAATTTTAGTTTTTATCATTTTAGCATAATAATCATGGTAGAATAGCTTACATAATTTGTTCTGAGTTTCATTATCTTACATCATTTAGCATAAGAATGCATTTTTCATATCATCTCATTCTCTAAGTTGTCATTATGTGGAGCTTCTTCTTATACAATCTAAGAGCAAGTAGCTTAAAACGAATCCTTGGAAATAGAGGACAATGGGACGTCTTTGAAGAATCTTTTGGGTTTGAAGTTTTTTTAATTTTAAATTAGATTCTTTGATACAATGTCTCATTGGTGTGTTGTTTAACTTATTAGTTGTTTCCACATATTTCCACACACATTTTTGGCACCCACCATGGGGTCCTTGCCCCATTTTTAATATTTTATTGTAGGTTTTCTAGTAGGTTACAAACTAGACTTGCAGTTTAGCGCATACGAGACCCATTTTAGCGCATACATGGATAGTTTAGCGCATACGAGGCTTGTTTTAGCATATAGATGCTCTATTCTAGTGCATTCATGTGTTCTTTTGGCACATAGATGCTCTGTTCTAATGCATTCATGTGTTTCTTTCAACGCACACTTGCTCTGTTATAGCGCATTCATGTGTTCTTCTAGCACATTCATGAAACTATAATTTTTAATTTTGATTTTGACGCGCCCGTAGATAGAGGTTAATTTTTTTCTGCATGAGGTTAAAATGAAGCAATCCTAGGGTAGTCATTCAAATTAAAATGAACCAATCCTAAGGTAATCACCAAACAATTGATATATCTTGGATAAAATGAATCCCATGTCTTTTGTGAACCAACATCTTCACCTAGCTTAGCAAATTGTTATTTGGGATTAAAATTGAACATCATTGTTTGTTGTGTTTGTCAGGTGATAGGCCTATGCTTTCCCCTTAACTAGGTGATCAAAATACCAAACTCATCTTTAAATTTCATGCTTTGTTAAAATATTTAGCAAGCCTACTCTTGTGGGAAAAAGTACTCACCCAAGAGGAATGACCTAAATGGGAATGCCTAAAGCCAAGGATTCCAACCCACTATAAGCAAAAGCGAGTTGTTGATGAAAATCCACTCAACGGTAGTGTGCAAGATAACCATCCCCAAAACCTTTGTTATAAAATTTGGGAGGTCTCTTGAGGGAGTCTATCATTTGACACACTGAATGGAAACCCTTATTATGAATGTAGACACTAAAAATTGGGATAGGCCCAAGAATACCCCTTTCGACATAATTTTCTAATGTCCATGGTCATGATTAAATAATGTTAAATTATTTAATTATTTCCTAAACACATCTTTCTTCTATTAATTAAATAACCTTTTAATTATTTGATTAATTCATTATGACTCTTATTCAACTCTGATTAATTAAATAAATCTTATTTATTTAATTACATTGCTAATTAATTAATTCTCTTTCTGAATTAAATAATTTATTATTTAATTTACCCCTTTATAGTATTTTCAACTATAATTGTATACACCTAAAATTGGTCTGGAGCATCCGATTAATTAAATACGAATTATTTGATTAATTATCCTAATTTCTTCTACTATTTGAATAAATAGAAATATTTATTTATATAGTTCACATTTAAATCTCATCTTAATTAAATAGACAAAATTAAATACTTTGTTTGATTTAATTATCAAATCCCTATTGTATTCTATCACATCGATCTTAAATTAATTAAATAAAGATTAAAACACTTTATTGATTAATAACCATATTCTTCTGTCTAATTTAATAAACAACTTCTATAGTTCGTTTTATTAAATTATTTATCCCTCTTTTGCTAATTTAAATAAATCAAAATATTTGAATAAAAGCATAAGGAATATTCCATCTATATTTCCTCAAAAATGAATTAGATATCATATGTCTAATTTATGTCTAAAATATGTCACAATTAATGCTTTGAAACTTCACGGAAAGTTTTGGAGACAAATTGGAGACAAATTCCAAATTCTTCTCTCAATCCTCCTCCATCAATCTTTCCTCTTCTCTTGCCTGGTGTTTTCATGGGTAGAGACAATCACCAAAATTCTCTCAATCTCCTCCATCTCTCACCATTCAATCCTCCAGATTGAGTCCAAGTCTCTCAATGCCTTCCCTGTGCATTTCTACAACCTGAAAATCTATAAATAAAGCCTCATTGAACCAAGAAAAGGATTCAGATAATCTAACTTATGCACTCTTACTCTACAGAAATTCAAGCACATCAAGCATCAAGCATCAACATCCTGCAATCAATTTTTCACAATCATGGATGCCTCCTATAGCTATATTTATCTATTTCCATGTCAATTCATGCTAGTTTAGTTTATTTATCATCTAGTTTTATCATATCTAGCTCCATATCATTGTATTAGCATCCATCTCGTTCTTTGAATTTTCATTTTAACAATCATAGTGCACTCACAATCTGAGAGCCATAGTGGTTTAATAAATATTTGGAGATAGAGAAAAATATGATGCTTTCAGTAGATTATTGTTTTGATTTGATTCATTCACCTTTGTCTTTGATATAATGTCTTATTAAGAAGTGTGTTTTGTGCTTTACACCTTATCCACGCTTACAATTTGGTGCCCACCATGGGGCATTACCCCAATTTTATCAATTTTTCTGTAACTGGTGCCTCTGCGATGTCTCTGCGTATGTGCCAAGGTGATGGCTGCAGTGCCCTGTATCCCTCCACTAAAGCATCATATGATAGACAAGATCCCCAATTAGGAATATCCATTTGTTGCCTAGCATAGTGGGCTACCCCCTATGGCATACACTGAATGATGCCACACTGTCTATACATGTAGTGAAGCAAAAATCTCTCTAAGACAAATGGTGTCTGGCCAATCAAATACATGGAATCATAGAGGTATCCTAACAATGCATCATCCTCATCCCACTGCTCACAGTCTAGGTATGGACGCCAGGTAATAGTCTCTGTGTCATCAAAAACTTGCCTCCAATGCTCTAACTTACCCATCCGAGCCTGGGTAAGCCGACCTCTATATCTGAACACGTAGGATTTGCTTGCTGGTCTATCTGCCACTGGAAATGGCTGAGCAATAGAGAAATGCTCCCATGCCCACACTTGTAATAAGGTCATCCCTGCTGATAAGCTTTGTGCCCCTAGGTACACAACTGAATGAAGATCATGATAAAGATGTGCCAGCATGCACATCCCCCACGCATATCTAGTACCATGTACCATCATGCTCTCTAATGTTTTGCCCCAACCCATGAGGAATCCCTTTGACCTACGATCAGGGAAAAGGAAACCTCTAATAAATCCAGCTAGCACTACTGGTAGTGTTGCATATGAATCAATGATCCTCCTCCATCGGATGATTGGACCCTCAATATCCTAATCTTGGAAAACTCTACGAAGAGCATCTCTACCACCGGTCCCATGGGAATCATATGCTACAATCTCCCCCATGAACGGAATGCAAAAAATTCGCCACACATCCTCGGGTGTGACTGTCATCTCGCCAGTGGGTAGATGAAAGGTGTTGTGGTCACTATGCCACCTCTTAGCCAAAGCAGTCAACAAACCCTGATTAATCCTAATCTGGGGCATATCAAGCAAACTAGTAAGGCCACATCGACCTATGATCTGAAGCTCATCTGGTGTTAGATGAGGTATCAAATCTGAAGTCCAAGGAAATCTCTCTCGCATCTAGAGAGTACCCAAATCCTCCTATCATCACAATGAAATATCCACAATCAGTGAACTATGTCAAGAAATCACAAGTCATTCTCTTATCAAGTCTATTCCAAAAAAAATTGGTATGAATTTTCGATCAAAATTCATAGGCAAACATCAAACTTCACCTATCATGAGGTTCTCAAACATCAAAAAACCTCACCTATCATGAGGTTCATCAAAACATTATCTAGATCTCACCTATCATGATATTTATCAGATATTGAATCATTTCCTCACCTATCATGAGGATCATCACAAATAGGATTTCTTCTTGCCTATCATGAGAGTTAGTCTTATTTACATCATCCAAATCCAACATCAAGAATCTGAATTATCAATCATACCAATCCGAAGAATGGACATGATTAGAATTGATAAATTCAAGGTTACCTAAGTCAAAATCTTCAATTTTGACATGAAAGCGCTAAATCAGGCACTCGAAGCGCTAAAACTCAAAAGTGCTACTTCAGCACTCCAAAACGCTAAATCAAGCACCCAAAGCACTAAAACTCGAGAGTGCTACTTCAGCACTTCGAAGCACTAAATCAGGCATTTGAAGTGCTATTCTACTCTAAGCATTGTTTTACCGCATCAAAGCGCTAAAATAGTCCATCAAAGCATCGCTTTACCAAAAGTGCTAGAACAGACCATGAAAGCACTAATTAACCAAATCAAAGCACTAGAACTCTCTAAGCACCAAAATCTAGCATCAAAACGCTAAATTTCAAATCCTAAGTGTTATACCATCGAAAGCGCTACATTATCCTACCAAAGCACTAGAGAATTTAACGCAAGTGCTAAATCTCAAAGCGCTAATCTACCTACTGAAAGTGCTACACCGAAGTGAAAGCACTACAGTGTGGCTTGAAAGCGCTAAAATAGGAAAAAAATGCCTAAACATTTAAAATGCATAAAAAACAAAATTTCATGAAATACGAGGAGGATAAGGGTACATATCGGAGGTCCATACGCGATCGGCCATCAGTGACGTCGAACGTGCTCGAAATGGTGAGTGTGGTAAGGGATTGTCATCCTGCTCCAACTGGCTGAAATGTCTCTATCAAAGGATTTCTCAAACTTAAAAGTGCAAATGACTTTGAAAATGACCTTTTGGACTATATATAATTTTTGAAAAGGTATTTTTGAGGGATTTTATTATATTTTGATTAATTTTATCCATGAAATTAATACAAATTAATCTACGGGCTATTTTTCTTCATCATTTTGTCGAGAGATAAATTATTTCATCATCGTATCTTCATCCAAACATCAGAAAATCATTAAAATTTTTGAAAAATCTAAAAGTCATCACATCATTAATTTATCTCCCGAGGGGGCATATTATCATCAATCATCTGAAAATCAATGTCTGGGGCATGTCTGGGGCATACAAAATTATTTTTTCTTTATCATCGATCTTGGCAGTAGTAGCAAAATTTTCTTCGAAGCAATGCATAAACACATCACTTCAAAGAGGGGAAAAATTTATACACCTAAAATTGGTCTGGAGCATCCGATTAATTAAATATGAATTATTTGATTAATTATCCTAATTTCCTCTACTATTTGAATAAATAGAAATATTTATTTATATAGTTCACATTTAAATCTCATCTTAATTATATAAAAAAAATTAAATACTTTGTTTGATTTAATTATCAAATCCCTATTTTATTCTATCACATCAATCTTAAATTAATTAAATAAAGATTTAAACACTTTATTGATTAATCGCCATATTCTTCTATCTAATTTAATAAACAACTTATATAGCTCGTTTTATTAAATTATTTATCCCTCTTTTGCTAATTTAAATAAATCAAAATATTTGAATAAAAGCATAAGGAATATTCCATCTATATTTCCTCAAAAATGAATTAGATATCCTATGTCTAATTTATGTCTAAAATATGTCACAATTAATGCTTTGAAACTTCATGGGAAGTTTTGGAGACAAATTCCAAATTCTTCTCTCAATCCTCCTCCATCAATCTTTCCTCTTCTCTTGCCTGGTGTTTTCATGGGTAGAGACAATCACCAAAATTCTCTCAATCTCCTCCATCTCTCACCATTCAATCCTCCAGATTGAATCCAAGCCTCTCAATGCCTTCCCTGTGCATTTCTACAGCTAGGAAATCTATAAATAAAGCCTCATTGAACCAAGAAAAGGATCCAGATAATCTAACTTATGCACTCTTACTCTACAGGAATTCAAGCACATCAAGCATCAAGCATCAACATCCAGCAATCAAGTTTTCACAATCATGGATGCCTCCTATAGATGCATTTATCTATTTCCATGTCAATTCATGCTAGTTTAGTTTATTTATCATCTAGTTTTATCATATCTAGCTCCATATCATTGCATTAGCATCCATCTCGTTCTTTGAATTTTCATTTTAACAATCATAGTGCACTCATGATCTAAGAGCCATAGTGGTTTAATAAATCTTTGGAGATAGAGAACAATATGATGCTTTTAGTAGATTATTGTTTTGATTTGATTCATTCATCTTTGTCTTTGATATAATGTCTTATTGAGAAGTGTGTTTTGTGTTTTACACCTTATCCACACTTACAGTAATTAAATATTCATTATTTAATTATTTAATTATTCAATTAACCTTTTCAACAGTCAATTAAATAAATTATTATTTATTTAATTAAATCTTTCAATTTCGAATGTTGAATTAAATTAACATTTAATTCATAATTAATTGTTTCTATCACATTCTTCTATTGTCCAGTTATCTAATTATTCACTCACCATCTGAATCGAGATCTATTTACTTCTGCCAGTTATCTCCAGATTCGATATCTGATCGTTTGTGCGAAAGGACTCTATGTCACAACCAGTTAGTTAACTAGTTCTAACTCATATGTATGAACATATTTATTAATTAAATATCTTTATTTAATTAATTAATTCATGTGTGCTTTTGAATGGATTATTCTTCGAGTTCTAGCTTTATCATTTTCATTCAAAGTCTAATTCTTCTATTTTCGAAGACTTTCAACTGAAGATTAAATCATTTATTTAATCTTGAAATCTTGTTCTTTCTATTTTCAAACAGTCTTAACACTAGATTAAATTATTATTCTAATTTAATCTTTATCTTGCAGAATTTCCCAACTCACGTTCTAACTGACACATAACTCACATCACATGGCATTCATAAATCTCAATCATTGATCTCTCTTTCGAATCTAAGCCGATCGTTCGAAAACCAACTTTCTATAAATTGGTTGATCACTGTCAATATTCCTCCTCCCGAAATCAATACTTTTGAGAAGAACTTATAATCTTCAATATTTTTCTTAGACAATACATCTAGGCTATGCTTGCATACATACAAAAAATCTGAGGGCAAGAATACCGATACAACAAAATGGAGAAGGAAAATCAAGATAATTTGAAGAGGTGGATAGATATTTAGTGAGACCATTCTAGTTATTGTTTTTATTATTTTCGTTCATTTTATCCATTCTTAGTTGTTTGATTTAGATTAATACTTGTCAAATTAGATTTAACTATCTTTCTATGTAGCAAATCCATTTATCTATGTTACATTTGGTGAACCCGACATGAATCACACTTCAAACTTCATCTCTTTTTTGTCTTTTCATTTTTTATTTTGTAGTTATCATACGACAAACCACATCTGATTGAAAAAATCATGCATATGATCTCGTGAACCACATATGACACATCTCGCGATGCATCTGACAACACAAGCCACATCCGCTACATTTTGCACCGCATCCGACTGTCAACATCGCGATGCAGCATCTGCTATATACCGCACTGCATCCGATTGTCAACATCACGATGCATCTGTGAGTCTAAACGCCGCATCTGCCTGGTAAGAATTTTCATCTTTTTGATTAACTTTCATACTTTTTGCATTTTTTCTTTTTCTTTTTTGTCTTGTTTTGTTTTCGCTAATGTTTTGTTTGCAGCTGTGTTTAGACGAAGCGTAGAAGAACAAAAAAAAAACCAAAAACATCTTCTTTTCTATAGGACAAAAGCCACAGACATAAATAATTTACTAATCAGTTTCATGCAGGACCTTATGTGAAGACATTAATTTTGTAAAAAAATATTTTGTGTTTGGTAGATAAAAAATTGTCGTTTGGATTAAAAAGAACCAGTGTTTGCTTTGTCTGCTGCGAAAGCACGTTTTGTAACCCTTTATGATTCGGTATATCGAAGTATCATCTCCCCTTGTGCATTTGTGTGATCCTGGGTGTAAGAGAAATAGTTACTGACTCTAGAACTTGGGCCTGTCTTGGTGGGAAAAAGTACTCACCCCAAGATGACTCAAATCGGTAACGTGCTTTAGCCAACGACTTCCACCTGGTATATAAAAGTGGATTTTTGGGGGAAACCCCAGAAATCACGCTCACTGTTCCAATGAGAAGGGAAAAAATGGTCTCTCGCCACATTGGATGGTGCCCCACAAATGGAATGCCCTTACTAAAAACCATGTAGTTTTTGCCAAAATCCTATCTATTTGCTGGTGCAGCAAGTTCGAACTTGTGAAGTCGTCTTACATTCTTACAGTTCATGTATTGAGATGAGATGTATGCCATGGGAGTTTCATGGGTATAGTAGCTTGGCTGCCCCATATAAGTGAGTGTCATGGAGGGGAGCCAGTGGGGTCAAGCTACTAGTCATCCACCTTGAATATGCGTAGCTGGGTTTATCCAAGTAAGAACTCAGTAAATACTGTCCAACACATCCTAGGTTGTAATTGTCTTCTAGTTTTAACAGATTCAACACCTCAAACTGAAAACACTTTGTATTTTGTGTTTGATTTTTGTTGTATTCATCAAAAACTTGATCATTCAACTAAGTCAGTCATAACATCATCTTCAAAAAACCGCAACTATCAAACAGAGTCGCAACTATCATTTTTTGAACTGCATATGTCCTAGAGAGTCACAATTGTTAAAATAAATGTCGCATGTGTCTATCAAATTTTTTTAACAGTCCAATTTCTAAGCCACAACTGTCATATTTTCGAGCTGCATGTGTATCTATGAGCTGCAACTATCAAACAAAAAAACCACAAGTGTCTGTCAATAGGTTTAGTTTCACAGAGTTCATATTTTCGAGTCGCATCTACTTCGTGAGTCGCATCTACCATGAAATAAACAGCATCTGTCAGAAGCCACAATTTCCTATCAACATTCTAAACCTAGTTTGGTCCATTTACCGCATATGAAACTTAAACCGCATCTGTCAAAAATATCAACACATCTACAAAGTGAACCGCAATTGACTGTCAACAAAGAAATTCAAAAATTGCAAACTCAGTCCAAAAACAAAACTATCTTTTTCACTTATGTTTCTTAAGATCAACCTTGGACAAAAAGTGGAAAATTTTTGTTCAAAAACCTTTCATTATTAGGTGTCATATACATCCTAGTCATAGTCATCCTAAGTTGCAAACATTTAGATACTTTCTAGGAAGTTGCATATCGTAGAATAGAATAACTTTCCGCATCATTGGATATGTTCATGCTCCGATTTGTCATTATCATTGAACCTAGTCACTATTATCCTATTAGTGAATCTTTCTAGCTCAACGGTCTAGTTTGGGAAATTTTCCTTGTCAGTTGTCTTTGTCCTACAATCACGTTACTTGGTAAGGTTAGATCATTGCTTGGATTTATTCCATAGGTGGTAGGTTTACCCATCTTAGAATCATTTACCATCATAGTCTACTCCAAATTTTTCATATTGTCCATCCTAGCATACCTTATCTTAGTATATGTCATTTTAGAAATCTTTAGCAACATCCTTTATATTCAGAAAATCCAAAAAACATAGAAATAGGACATATCAATTTTTTTAGACATAATTTACATTACCCCATTTTGAGCAACTTTTCATGGTTGAAACAAGGTCTAAAAAGAAATAAAAAGCAATGTCAGACCCTAACAAATTTTTCAATCCTTTTGGAAATCAACCATTAGGGAAATAAAGACCACACAAAACTTTGCTTGAAAAACACGTCACTAGAGACACACATGGACAAATTTATGTTGAAGACATAGACACCACCATACAAGATCCTAAGTTTGCATCCTTTATGGATGAGTTTTTGGAAAATGATTCCCAATGATATCTAGCAAAGTTGCTAGTAGAAGGTTCCACACTACCACCAGGATTTCATATTCATACTTTGAAAACACTGTCTACTCAACCAACGCAAACCATAACATCAAGTGTTTCTATTCCTCAAATTACCGCAATGATACCAACTGGCATACCTACTCAAACATCATCAATTATAAGCACAATCCCTTTCAACATAACACAAGGTTTACAATTTACTGCGGGAGCAACTTCATCAAACCCCTTTGGCACAAACACTACTGGTAAGAGATCTAAATTTGGCATGAATATTCCTATACCAAATCAGAACATTCAAACAGGAAATACACCCTTGCCAAATCACAATCCATCACACAACACAACATTTCAGAACACCTACATTGATCCAAACAATGCAAACAACATGTCCTTGACACAAGTAGATGTTCTCCAAAACCAAATGCAAATGCTTCAACAACAGATGGACAACATGGCTATGTCAGGCAAACAAACTATTTCAGTGCAAGATCTATGTCCATGTCCTTTTGACAAAGCGCTATACATGACACCCTTCCCACACAGATACATCATATCAAATTTTCCTAAGTATAATGGGAGGAAGAATCCTTTAGAACACATTAGATAATTCTCTACAACATGCATGGACATATCATATGACCCCACATACTTGATGAGACTATTTCCATGAACCCTTGTTGTGATAGCATCGAAATAGTTCTCTAAATTACCATATGGCATACGATCCTTGGGTGAATTAGTTGAGAAGTTTTTTGAACACTTTGCCTTCAACATAGACAATGAAATAACCATAGCTACCTTTTGTCACACAACACAAGAAGAAGGTGAAACTTTCACCACTTTCTTCCAGAGATGGAGAAGTTTAGTTAGTAGATGTCCAGTGGAAGTACCAAAAAAATAAAAAGTCACAATATTCCTTGAAAATATCAATCTAAAACTAAGAGGTGACTTAAGGGTACATTTTTGTACTTCATTCCTATACTTGGTCCAAAAGGGAATCATCCTTGAAAAAGGCCTTATTGACAAAGGAGAAATTAAAGTACTAGGCAAAAACCCAGTTGTTCAACATCAAAACACACCCAACGATAGAAACAATTTCTAGTCTAGAAACAAAAATGTTACAAATGATGACATTGTTGATGCTAAAACCATACATATGGGACCAATCATCACACTTAGAGGTTACAACCCCAATCAAGACATGATGAGTAATCCAGATCAAACAAAAAAATTTGTCCAAAATTCACAACAACAATGACCATAAAGGAGATTTCCTAAACGTGAATTTACCCCTTTGGGGCAGCCAATCGAGACAATTTTCAAAGAGCCAATTAAAGATGATCTCATAAAACCATTAGAACCAAGAGAATATGATCCTGGATAGTTTTAAACCTTCATGGTGGGATGATAATGCCTATTGTGAATACCATCGTACAAAAGGACACAACCTACAACAATGTCAATAATTGAGGAATACCATACAAGACTTTGTTGAAGATGAAACCATAGAGGTCAATGGGCAGAAACATACCAAGAATAGTGATCACAAGGTCTTCACAGACCCATTACATGACCACATGAAAGGAAAAGCCTCCAGTTTGAGAACCAAGAATACTACGCCAACCAATTATGCAAATACCAAGTATGACTATGGAAAAGGTACAATCATAAATCACCTCCGAGTTGCAAATGAAAATGTCCATACCATCACCATTAAGAAGTGTCTTGAATGTGTTGTAAACACATGTAGAACTAAGATAACTCTTCCAGGTCCTTCTTCTGAGCCACCTACACAGTCTTCCAAGTCTAAGTACAATTTGCTTGATCAATTGAGCAAGACCCCAACACAGATATCCATTTTGGAACTGTTGACTTTATCACCTAAGCATTGAGCTATTCTCCACAAAGACTTACAGAGCATGATTTTCCCTACCAAATTAGATGTCAATCATTTCAAAGAAATGGTAGGATACTTAACCAACTCCCATCATGCCACATTCTCTCAACAAGATTATTCAATAGAAAAGACCGATCATAATGACCCATTACATCTTGAAGTCCTAGTCCATCAAACCAAAGTCAGACGAGTCTTGGTAGACGGAGGAGCAGGTTTGAACCTGTGTACCCTAAAATTGGTTAAGGCATTAGGATTCTCATAAGCATGCGTAGACACCTCTAAGAGTATAGTCATCAAGGCTTATGATGATGAGGAAAGACCATCCAAAGGAGTTGTCACACTCCCTATCAAAATTGGCCTGACAATTATGAACACCAGCTTCCAAGTCTTGGATCTCACCCTTCCATACAACCTCTTGTTAGGTAGGCCTTGGATACATGTAATGAAAGTCATACCTTCCACATATCACTAGTGTCTTAAATTCTCGTATAATGGCACCGAGATCACGATTGTTGGTGATCCAAATCCTTTTCAATATTGTACAAGCCTAAGGCAAATTCCACAATGACAAGTGCCAGTTAATCAAGAAGCTTCATCATCCACTTTGTCCCTATACGTTGATCCATCACATCTTACCAAGTCCATTTCATTCAAACCACCCTCATCCACTCCTAAGGTCAAGATCCAAGACAAGGGCTATGGAGAATATCACATGAAGGAATCCTATTGTATCAGTCAGATGGTTCCACCTAAGTCATATGGATTACCCATGACAGATAGAAGATAGTCAGTAGTCACATTTCATGCTCCCCCTACAATGACATTGACCAAATGGGGAGAGTTAAGTGAAGAAGTTGTGGACCAACATGATATTACCTCTTGGTTGTACCAAGAAGACAATGAATACCCCTCATCATCTACTCACATAGCTAAGAATCAATATGGAAAAGGATTTAAGATAATGCAAAGTAAAGGCTATGATGGACATAGTGGGTTAGGACTACATCAAAATGGAAGGACTGAATTGATCATTGTCTCACCACGACCGAAAGGCCTAGGGCTAGGTTTTCAACTGCTTAGAATTGGGTATCCTAGTACTTTGTCACCATTTCAAGAGGAAGTGAGTGCTTATGAAGACATCGAGATATCTCATGAACCACTACCCCCAGTTTACGATGAATCCCCTGACTCAAGCAACTATGAATTGGATTCCCTTTCCTCTACCAGCACCATGAACCTAGATAATCTATTTGGAGAACTTGACCAAATGATAAAACCCGTACCAAATCCATCTAGCCCCTATAATAAAAAACCCTTGAACAAATAATAATTGCTTAAGCATTATTATTGGGAAACCCTTGATCATGCATCTTGGGCACCTGATGAACCATCTTCTAATGACTTAAATGTTATAGTAGTCCCACATCAGAGTTTACCTACCCATAGGAAAAAGAACAAGAAGGAGTTAGTCCAAAAATTCTATGACCATGGCAACCACTCTATATTCACCTTGTCAGCTTCCACATTTGATAGCTCCAATGATGACATGCCTCTCGTGTATCCCCAATCTATAGCCTAGGATCAACAAGGTACACCCATCTTAGACACATTCGAGAATGACGAAGCAATAGTTGAGTTCATGGGACTTCATAAAGGCATAACAAGAGTGGATCATGAAGTTGGTTTTACCATAGACTTGGATGACAAAGCATATTTTGGGGAGTCTATTTACACCTCTAGTCACAAAAATCAAAATAAAAAGAAAAATAATGAAAATGAGAAAAATGATGAGTCCCTACGTGAAAACTGAAAGGCGCCTTTGGACGAAGAAATAGTAAAAATAAAGAACGTATCTAAGGGTGAAAACTTCTCTAAGGCACTCAAGGATGGAGGTTTGAATATTCTCCCCGTTTCTCAAGAAAATTCACCAATGTTAGTGGAGGAGTCTATTGAATTCAACATAAACACATAAGAAAACACTCGGGTAATATACTTGGCAGCCTCTTTAATAGAGATAGAAAAACAAGAGTTTCAGGACTTCTTCACAAAGAGATAGATAAAATTTGCATGGCCATATGCTAACATGCCTGGGCTAGATCTAGACCTTATATTGCATCATCTACCATTACATCCAGGTATTAATCCCATGAAACAAAAGTTAAGGAAAAGGCATCCACAGATTGCTCTACTGGTCAAAGCAAAACTTAAGAAACTATTGGATGTCGGATTCATAAGATCCATAGACTATGCAGATTGGATTTCAAATCTTGTGCTAGTGACTAAACCAACTGGGGGCATCCGCATTTGTATAGACTTTAGAGACATCAACAAGGCATGTCCTAAGGATGATTTCCCCTTGCCAAACATTGACATGATAGTGGACCTTACAACAGGATACAAGATGTTATCCCTCATGGATGGTTTCTCTAGGTATAACCAAATCAAAATCACAGTTGAAGACCAACACAAGACAACTTTCACATGTCCATGGGGAACATACTATTGGAATGTTATGCCTCTTGGGCTTAAGAATGCAGGAGCTACGTATCAATGTGCAATGATGACTATTTTCCATGACTTTGTACATACTCTCATGGAAGATTATATCGATGATATTATAGCTAAATCAGTAACAAGGGAAGATCATTTGAAATTTCTAGACAAGATATTCTAGAGGTTAGAGAATTACAAGGTCAAACTAAATCCAAAGAAATGTGTCTTCGGAGTGAAATCATGGAAACTTATAGGATATATCATTTCTAGAAGAGGAATTGAAGTAGATCCAGAGAAGGTAAAAGCTATCATAGAAATGCCTCCTCCAGTCAGCATTGGTCAACTAAGAACACTATAGGGAAGATTACAGTCTATCAAGCACTTCATTGTACAATTAGCAGAAAAAATACACCCATTTCAACATTTTCTCAAGAAAGGAGTACCATTTGTATGGACACCTAAATGTCAAGAATCTTTCCAACAAATCAAGGATTATCTGCTCACTTCACCTATCTTAATTCCACCTATAGATGGGAAACTATTGATACTATACATTACGGGAACTCAGTCAGCATTAGGAGCTCTTCTCGCACTAAATGATGATCAAGGTCATGAAAGATCAATGTAGTACATAAGCTGTACCTTTGTGGGATATGAATTAAATTACAATAACATAGAACATGCCTATCTTGAGGTGGTATTTTCTACTCAAAAACTTTGGCACTATATGCTAAACCACCAAACCATGTTGGTCGCAAAGATTGATCCCCTCAAATATCTCCTAAGTAAAGCAGCATTAACAGGCTGATTGGATAAATGGGTTATGATACTTAGTGAATATGACATCCAATATGTGGAGAGGAAAGATATAAAAGGACAAGTGATTGCAGATCAGTTAGCAGATGCACCCATGAAGGAAGACCATCCTTTAGTGGAAGATTTTCCTCACAAGTTTATCTTCAAAGTTGACACTAGAACCAAATGGAAATTATACTTTGACGGGTCACATACTAATCATGGTTCAGGAGCAGGCATACTATTTGTTACAACTCAAGGTGATACTATTCCTAAATCATTTAGAATTGCTTTCCCTTGGACCAAAAACATAGCAGAGTATGAAGCCTTAGTGACAGGACAAAGAATGGCAGCCCAATGGAAAATTAAGAGTCTACATGTTTATGGGGATTCTCAGCTAGTAGTTCGACAAGTAAATGATGATTATGAAACTAAAGATGAGAAACTTTCCCCCTACAAGCGCATGGCCAATAGATTCAAGTAGTACTTTGATGACATTACCTTTCAAAAAATACCACATATTCAGAATAGGGCAGCAGATGCTATGGAAACTGTGGGTTCCTTATTGGATATTCCGAGGAATGTGCCTAAGTTCGAGTTTGGTCGAATAGCTATTGGTCCCTGCCTATGATGTCCCCGATTCTATGATGGTGTGTATGATTGTTGGTCCTAATTCCCCTTGGTACAAAGACATATTCGACTATCTAAATGACTAAACCTTATCGTTAGACCTATCAAATAATCAGCGTAGAACCTTTATCCATAAGTAAGCTAAATAAACCATCGGAGGTACCCTGTATAGACGTACCTTAGATAACACCCTAATGAGATGTCTCGATGTTGAAGAAGCACAAACAACCTTGCGAGCAGTACACGAGGGTATATGTGGATCCCATTCTAGCGGTCCTCCTTTAGCCCATAAGATTATGAGATTAGGTTATTATTGGCCTACAATGGAAAAGGACTCATATATCTTTGTAAAGAAATGTAGACAGTGTCAGATACATGAAGATTTGATATGAGCACCAGCATAGGAGCTTTGTTGGATTACTTCACCATGGCCCTTTGCCTAATGGGGACTTGACTTCATAGGTAAGATACACCCTCCATCATCCAATGGCCATAAATTCATCATAACCACTACTGAATACTTCACCAAATGGATTAAAGCTATTCCCATGACCTACATCACCGACATGCAAATATCCAAGTTTATCCTTAACTATATCATTTATCGGTATGGTGTACCCCAATCCATTATCATAGACAATGGCCATCCATTCAAAAACCAAGAAGTCCACCATCTATGTGAAGAATTCCATATCAAACATCATTTTTCCACTCCATATTACCCACAAGGTAATGGCCAAGCTGAGGCATCTAATAAAACCATTGTCAAAATCCTAAAAAAGACTATCAATGATGTTGGTCATGACTGGCATCTATAGCTTAATCCTGCCTTATGGGCTTATCACACAAGCATTCGTACCCCCATCGGCACCACTCCATATTCCCTAGTATTCGGATTTGAAGCTATCTTACCTATTGAGGTTGAAATTCCTTTCCTAAGGGTATCCTTGAAAAGTCATATTGATGATGAAGAATACCGTGTATCCAGATTACAAGAGTTAGAACTACTGGATGAACGAAGACAGAAAGCACTAGACCATTTGCAAGCATACCAGAATTGTCTTCGTCGTAGCTAAATAGGAAAGTTCTAAATTGAAACTTTGACATTGGTGACCTGGTTTTAATGGAGAATCCCAAGAATCAAGCTGAACGAGAAAAGCCAAGTAAGTTTGAACCTAACTGGTTAGGGCCTTATATTGTCACAAAAGCTTTTGGATCAAGAGCATATCAACTCTCTACCCCTGAAGGAGAACCACTTTTGTCACCAATCAACAACCTTCATTTGAAGAGGTTCTATGCATAACTTCTGAGAGTCTTTATCTTAATCAGAAAAATACAAAAAAAATGGAAAACCAAAAAAATGGTTATCTTGATGAAAACCTGGCAAACAGGCGTCTTTGTAACACCAAAAAAATTGAAAAATCAATAAAATAGTAAAGATAAATAATCTATCTAATACTGAAAATCACTTTGGTGGTGCTATGGATAAGTACCATGGTGAAAACCTAGAAAATAGGTGCCATGTGTAGTCAACTTCACTCCTTTGTCTACCATCATTCCAATCAGACTTTTCACTTTCACTCATAATAAAGGGTTGTCTTAGCCATTTCTTGGAATGATTGACATCAGGTCTACTCCATCACATCCCCCACTCCATCCTGTATGTCTTATTCCCGACTAGGGGAAAATACTTGTTCTGTGTCATGAGGACCTTATACATAGCATTACACCATTAGAAAATGTCTTGAAAATTTCAAAAACATTAGAAAACCCCAAAAAGACAAAAAATCAAAACATGTCAAAAATCTAAAAAATAGAGTCAGAGTCAGTCGTAGACATAGTCAAACTACGTTGCATTTGTGACTAGACGTAGGAAAGGCCATCATTCAATGTGTCCCTGAGGCATTAGGTCTATCTGTCTAGGTGTCTCAAATCTCACACACATAAAATCATGACTCTTTGTACATATCAAAGTTAGTGATCATGTCGAACTACGAGGTCTCTGCGTGTACAACGTAGGCAAGGCTATCAATTGATGAACCCCTGAGGCTGCACTAGGTCAGTCTAATAGGGTTTATCACATTCACTATCACATATGTTGCATATCATCAACTTAAGTACACATTTTTGGTCAATTATGTCAGTTAAATTTTGGTCGAACTACAAGGTCTCTATGTGTACAATGTAGGCAAGGCTAATCAATCGATGAGCCCTCGAGGCTACATCAGGTCAGTCCTTTAGGGCACATCATCTCAATTCATACACTATTAACACACACACACTCATACAAGTCAAGGAATCAAAACAAGTCATGCATCAACAAGGCAAACATCTCAAAACTATCATCAAGTCAAAATCAAACACACTATTAGAGTGATCAACTTATGTCTTAAGCAAGATATGTCTTTCTTGTCAACAAACATCAAATTGTCATAGCCTTATGTATCTTGTCACATCAACATCATCAGGCTCAAACGTCTTATATGACACGTATCTTTCTGAAACTAGGCTTTGTCATGCCTTACACAGATAGTCACCAAGTTAAAACTAGACTCAACATCTTATGCGGTATGTGTCAAACATCAAACAATCAAGCTATGTCAAACATCAAACAATTACATAAGATCAAGTTTTGGCAAATACTTTTATTGGATTTATGACTTTATATCTTATTTTGTCTTATATATCTATTGATTTGTGCATAAGTCCGGTTACTAGCTTTCTTGAGGATGTCCCTTGAAGGATTTAGAGAAGCAAGGATGTCTCGGGACTCTTTTTCTTTGACTATTGTCTATCAATTTTCTTTTTTTTTTAACTTTGGATTTTGAGTCATATTACTAGTTTCCCCAAGGATGTCCCATGAAGGATTTAGAGGAGCAATGATGTCTCATGAACCGTCTTTTATTTGTTTGTTTTCTATGGTTTGTCTAGACCAAAAGACTGGGGCAATCTTGCCCTTAGTATGTATGTGTTAAGACACTCCTTGTCTACGAGTGTTTGTTTTTCGCAGGTGGATGACTTTGTACACTATGGTCTATCTCATATCATGGTGTGTACTATCCATTTGTGTCAGTCCTGCCCAATGATGATTAAATGCAAAGCTTAGTATGGATATGGAAAATTATCAAAGATCATATGTCCTTCAAACAATCTTTTTTTTTTTGCACTAACATTTTGAATTATCCGTGCTAAAATTTCTTCTAGTCTACATCTTCATTATCCTTATCTATTTTCCCCTATTCTTTTGTCCTTCATATTCTAGTTCTCTCATCCATATCGAGAGAACACTCATTTTATTTGAACCCACCTATCCTCTTGAGGGGGCATACCACTACCTCCTCGTCATTCTTCCTTTTACTAGGGCATATTTTTGATTAAATTTCTTTGACATAATGCTATAAACAACATTGTATTAAAGAGAGGAAAGTTGTAGACACTAAAAATTGGTATAGGCCCATGAATACCCCTTTTGACATAAATTTTCTAATGTTCATGGTCATGATTAAATAATGTTAATTATTTAATTATTTCCTAAACACATCTTTCTTCTATTAATTAAATAACCTTTTAATTATTTGATTAATTCATTATGACTCTTATTCAACTCTGATTAATTAAATAAATCTCATTTATTTAATTACATTGCTAATTAATTAATTCTCTTTCTGAATTAAATAATTTATTATTTAATTTACCCCTTTATAATATTTTCAACTATAATTAAATATTCATTATTTAATTATTCAATTAACCTTTTCAACAGTCAATTAAATAAATTATTATTTATTTAATCAAATTTTTCAATTTTGAATGTTGAATTAAATTAACATTTAATTCATAATTAATTGTTTCTATCACATTCTTCTATCATCCAGCTATCTAATTATTCACTCACCATTTGACTCAAGATCTATTTAAATCCACCAGTTATCTCTGGATTCGATATTCAATCATCTGTGCGAAAGGACTCTCTATCACAACCAGTCAGTTAACTAGTTCTAACTCATATGCATGAACATATTTATTAATTAAATATCTTTATTTAATTAATTAATTCATGTGTGCTTTCGAACGGATTATTCTTCAAGTTCTAACTTTATCATTTGCATTCAAAGTCTAATTCTTCTATTTTCGAAGACTTTCAATTGAAGATTAAATCATTTATTTAATCTTGAAATCTTGTTCTTTCTATTTTTGAATAGTATTAACACCAGATTAAATTATTATTTGAATTTAATCTTTATCTTGTAGAATTTTCCAACTCATGTTCTAACTGACATAGAACTCACATCGCATGGCATTCATCAATCTCAATCATTGATCTCTCTTTTGAATCTGAGCTAATCGTTCGAAAACCAACTTTCTATAAATTGGCTAATCTTTGTCAATATTCCTCCTCTCGAAATCAATACTTTTGAGAAGAACTTATAATCTTTGATATTTTGCTTAGACAATACATCCAGGCTATGATTTCATACATATAAAAAATATGAGGGCAAGAATACCAATACAACAAAATGGAGAAGGACAATCAAGATAATTTGAAGAGGTGGAAGGATATTCAGTGAGATTATTCTAGTTATCGTTTTTATTGTTTGATTTAGATTAATACTTGTTAGATTAGATTTAACTATCTTTTTGTGTAGCAAATCCATTTATCTATGTTACAATGAACCTTAGTTTAGAAAGCTAACTGAGTCAATAGCCAAACATTATAATACTCACAGTGCAAGGGGAGGGAAGAATCTGCCCCCAAGATACTCACCATATAATTGCCGAGGACTTTTTTCTCAAGGGATTGAGAAATCTAACTTTGAGTACACACCTGGAAAATAAAAACACACAAGTACCCTTTAGGGGGTGACACGACTGTGTGAGTCGACCCAATTTTAAGATGTGGGTTGTGATGATTATAATGACCTTTTTTACCATTAAGAGTGAGTCTACTTGAAGTGTTTATTTTCCTCAAATACCCGTGGAAATTTTAGAGAACATACACTTATTGTTTAGATTCTAGGTTTTTTTAAAACAACTGTTTTCCTACTACATGCTGTGTTTTCCAAACAATAATTTAGATAAGATCATCCAATTCAGTAAACTATCAAAAACATGTCTTTTTAGTGCATTGACTTGATATTTTAGTGCATTGACTTGAGCTTTTAGTGCATTGAATGACTATTCTAGTGTGTCCATGCTACAGTCTATCGTATCCATGGAACAGTCTAGGACATCCATGCAATCATCAAGCACATCCATGCAACAGTCTAGCGCATACATGTTACAGAGTAGCACATTGATATGATCTTTTAGCGCATTCATTGAACAATCTAGCACATCCCTGGCACAAAGTAGCACATTTTTCATTTCTGAATCAAAATAGTCTTCTGACACAATCTGCCACTAGCAATCCTTTGAGCCACACTAATATTGATTTTTTCTATGCTTAGGGATTGGAAATCTACAACATTTGTCAAGAAATCCCTTGGGAAAAGAATCAAGAAACCAAAAAAGAAACTTAGCTACAAGAAGCTTTTGAAAAGGAGACACTTTTTATATCGAAGTAGGAAAGTCTTGCTTGAACATCAAACTTTCATCCATAGATATCATGACTTTTCTAGAGGATTTAATGATGATTTTTCTTTAGAGACTTTATATTCGCAAGCTTATTTCCAACGAAGAGCTCTTTCACAAAGGCATAATCATAGTCAACCAATTCATCATTCACACATTCCTCAACCATAAATACAATATTTCAACCATCCAAATCAGTTGTTGTAATAGAGAAACTTGGAAACGTTAGGCTTTTTGCAAAATCCTCATTTTTCAAACTAAGATCAAAACATATTAAAGTAAATCAATTTCTGATTTTTTAGTTTGATTCCCATAACAGGATCTAGCATCCTTCATCCAGGGAATCACAATCTGAAAAATTAGAAATTCCTTAGTCATATCAATAGGATCCATCATTCTATTTGACTAAGGCATCCAATAAATTGCACTCCCATTTGTGATCAAATTTAGTAAAAATTTGATACAAGCATATGCCTATTTTTACAAGGTCCCAAAAACAAAGAGAAGAAGATGAAAGAGAGAACCCACTTTGCAACATGGGTGATAGGGAAGAAAATACTTTTCATAGGCTTCGCCCAAATGGGAATAGTTCAAATGATGAAATAACCGATGAAATTCTTAAAGAAGTTGAACAAGATCCACATTTTCACATAGCTATGGACAAGATCTTAGAGTGAAATAAAGAAAGATACTTTCTTTTACTGGAAAACCAAGGTGCCTAATTGCCCTTTGACTATGATACGAATAACACCAAAGAAGATCCTAAAAGAATGAAACTTCCTTAAATGATCTTAGTACTCTTACCCAGCAAATAAAAGCATTACAAGGGAAAATCAAGGAAATGCAAGGGGGCACAACAAAGAAGTATGCTTTGGAGGATATTTTTCCATATCCTTTTGATAGAAATCTCAACATGATCCCATTTCCCAAGCATTGTGAAATTCCAAAATTCAATAGATACAATGGGAAAATAGATCCTATTGATCAAGTGAGAGAATTTAGAAACATGAGCCTTGAATTTGCACATGAGGACACATACTTAATGAGATTGTTTTGATGAAGCTTAGGTGGGAAATCCATGGAATGGTTTTCTAAAATCACTCCACCCATCAAAAAATTTGAGGAGTTGATCAACAAATTCATATCCCAATACTCCTACAAAATTTAACATCAAATAACCATCCTTGATCTATGCAAAGCAAAGAAAAATATGGAGAACCCTTTATCACATTCCTCCACATTTATAGAAGTTCATTGAAAATGCAATCACTATTGAAGGAGCCTTAGTCAAGAGAGGAGTGATAAAACTTGACAAAGATGGTCCAAACTCATCTAATCACAATAACAACAATAACAATGACAAATCGAGATTTTGGACTAGAAACAAGAATTTTGTCAATGATGGTGTGGTAGATGCAAACAATGTGACAACTAAACCATCCATCTTCAATCTATCAAGTACCCCATGCAATAACACCAATCAAGGAAATTCAATCAATCAAGGCAATGGAAATACCAACCAAGGAACCAACACCAATCAAGGAAATTTGACCAATCAGAACAATAGTAATAATCAAGGTAACTTCAACAATAATCTTGGCAACACTCAAAATGAAAATCCTCCCAAGTCGTGATTTTTTTCAAATCGAAGGATTTTTACTCCTTTGGGCCAATCTCTTGAGTCAGTTCTCAAAGAACTTATGGATAAAAATGCCATCACTTTACCACCTCAAAGAGATTATGAGCCACGAGTCAAACCACCATCATGGAATGAATCATTTATTGTGAATACCATAGATGCGAGGGACATAGGACAAATAATTTTCAAGGATTAAAAAATTTAGTACAAAATTTGATAGAAAATTGCACAATAACAGTCAAGGGACATCATGCCAATGAAGATCATCAAGCATTTAAGGACCCTCTTCCAAACTATCAAAAAGGATAATCTTTAAGTGACAAAGGAAAAAATGTAAACCATGTCTATGATACCACAATCAATCACATTTACATGGATGACCAGTAGGTTAATGTTATCAAGGTCGAAGAAAAGTAGGAATATCAACAAGTCAATGTGACAATGAGGGGACAAGCTAAAATTGTCTTGAAAGGAATCTCATCCAAAGAAAATGTCTCTCCTCCAAATTAGTATAATTTAGTTGATTAATTGCATAAAACATCAGCCCAAATCTCTATTTTAGAGCTTCTCAAGATATCCCCAGCACATAAGAAAATTTTGGAGAAGGCTCTCATCGACACAACTGTATCCACTAATATGGATATTAACAAGTTTCAAGCCATGGTGGGACACTTGTCCTCACCCACTTGTCTATAATTTTCCAAAAAAGATGATGCCTCCATGACTCATCTACACAACTTCTCACTTTATCTATAAGTCATGGTCCACAAAACCCGTATTATGCATGTCTTAATAGATGGAGGATCCAACTTGAATTTTTGTACTTTAAAGTTGGTCCTTGCCTTAGGGTTTTCTGAAGATTTTATTGATCCAAGAAGGAAGATAAAAATTAAAGCATATGATGATGAAGAGCGAGCTTCCAAGGGTCTTATTATGTTACCTATCAAAGTGGGAGTTATTGTAAAGAATACTTTTTGTCAAGTTTTGGATTAGGATCTTTCTTACAACATACTTTGGGTCATCCTTGGATCCATGAGAAGCAAGCAATACCATCAACTCATCATCAATGTCTCAAATTTCCCTATGAAAAACATGAGATAACTATACCAGTAGATCATAATAGTAGTCAAATTTGTTCTAATCTTAGTGCGACCCAGGATACTTTTGTACCACATAATAGAGAAGCTCTTGCTATTTCTCCTTCAAATCACAATGATCAATCAAACGAGTTGATAAATAAATTTGGCACAAAATTGTAATTAAAAGACAAAAGGGTGGGAGAATATTAATTATGTCTCTCTAACTTACCTATCTCTCCCATATCACATGGCCAACCCACAATATCCAAACAACAAGTTGCAATAGCCTTCACATCAGGAGCACAATCTTTGATACCCATCACCATGCTTGATGGAAAATTTATCAAAGCAAATACTCAAGAAGATGAAGCCAAAGATAGAGATATTCTCAATTAGCTATATAAGGATGAAGATGAATATGTTCAACATATCAAATTGCCTATAGAATAGTATGGTAAAGGCTATGCCATAATGCAAAGGATGGGCTATGAAGGGATTGGTCCCATAGGTAAAAGAAAGGAAGGAATTTTAGAACCCATTCAACCTACAGTAACACATCCAAAAGATAAAACACGACTTGGATATGGGGAAGACACAAAAGAAGTCTCTTTAAAGAAAAATCATGAAGAAATTGCTTTAAAGAAATCCCATGAAGAGATAGCCATGATAATTCTTAGATTGTAGGATAACTCCGACGCTGATTCAAATGAGTATTAATGGGATACAATTTATGATGATGAATTTTGGAGGGATAAAAAGGTTGATGTCATTAAAAAATATACACCCATACTTACACAAGGAGAAAGTTCAAGGACTCGGCCACTTGATTATGTACTTCAAGATGACCATGACTCGAGCAAGGATGATTTGGTTCAAAATGAGATTGATAATCGATAGGATGATACCATCATAGACCTTCCCTATAGAGAGAATGTTAACCATGTCTATATCATGACCTTAACAAACCTTGACCTCACTCAACCAGATGATCCTTTTCCTTTAATCCATCCCGAGCTTATTGATTGGGATCAAACTGAACCTATTGATATCCCTATATTCCAAGATGATGAGACCATTGTAAATTTCCTTTACTCTTCCAATCCAAAAATAGGTTCCACTAGTGAATCTCATGATCAAAATTTCAATCAGGAGAGTGCCAAGTTTCTTAGCTACAAAATTAATAATATAAAAGACCGATCTAATGGTGAAAATAAAAAAATGGCAGTATTAGATCATGAAAAAGGAAAAAGAAAGACCATATCCGATAGTGAAAACCTTTCAAAGGTACTGAAGGGTGAGAAAATTGGCACTCTACCAGAACACTACCAGGAGAGATCTTCTATTTTGATCGAGCCGACAGAAGCAATCAACATAGACACTGCAGAACAACCAAAGATCCTACAACTTATCACTTCATTAACGAAGGAGGAGATACCAAAGTTCACAGAATTCTTGAAAGCTAGTCAAATCAATTTTTCTTGGTCATATGTGGATATGCTTGGACTGGATCTTAATCTCATCATGCATCATTTGTCTATAATTCTAGGGGCAAAACCAGTAAAGGAAAAATCTAGAAAGATGCGTCTGCATGTCACATTGTTGGTCAAAGAGGAATTGAAAAAACTATTGGATGTAGGGTTCATTCGGTCCATTGACTTTGCAGAATGGATTTCTAACATTGTGCCAGTGTCAAAACCAGATGGGCATATCAGAATTTGTACAAGTTTTTGAGATCTGAATAAAGCATGTCTGAAAGATGATTTTCCTCTACCTAACATTGACACAATTGTGGACCTGATAGCTGGGCACACCATGTATTCAGTTATGGATGGATTCTCTGGGTATAATCAAATCAATATCACACCTAAGGATCAATACAATACTACTTTCACATGTCCCTAGGGTGCCTATTGTTGGAATGTGATGCCATTTAGACTAAAAAATGTAGGTGCAACCTATCAACAAACAATGACCACTATTTTTCATGAAATGATGCATACTTTCATGGAAGATTATGTGGATGATCTCTTAGAAAAATCTTATACAATAGAGGGACATCTAGAAATTTTATCTAAAATCTTTGTCAGAATGGAGAAGTTCAAGGTTAAACTCAATCCAAAGAAGTGCGTATTTAGTGTTAAATCTGGAAAGCTTTTACAATACATTGTTTCAGAAAAGGGAATAGAGGTGGCTCTAGAAAAATTCAAAGCCATCATGGAGATGCCACCACCAAGAAATATCAGTCAGCTTTGGTTATTGCAAGGATGATTACAATCTATCAGAAGGTTCATCTCACAACTAGCAGACAAGAGTTTTCCTTGCACACATCTCTTGCACAAAATTTTCCTTTCAAATGGGAAGAAAAGTGTGAAGCAACATTCAATCAAATCAAGCAATATATGATGAGTCCACTAGTCTTGGTTCCACCAGTTCCAGGAGAGATGCTCATACTTTACATTTCAGCCATAAAAGTATCCTTGGGGGCATTGTTGGCACAAGAGGACATAACAAGAAAAGAGTGAGATGTATACTACATTAGCAAGACCTTGACAAGTCATGAGCTCAACTACACTTTTATTGAAAAGGCTTGTTTAGCAGTAGTGTTTGCTTCCCAAAATTTGTGGCACTATATGTTAGCTCACATAGTTAAACTTATGACCAAAATTGATCCATTAAAGTACCTTTTGAGCAAAGCTACCTTGAAAGCCAAGCTAGCCAAATGGGTAATGATCTTAAGTGAGTTTTACATTCACTATGTAGATCAAAAAGCCATCAAAGGACAAGTCATAGTAGATCAACTAGCTGAAGCACCCTTACAAACAAATCATCCAATGCACATTGAATTTCCTGATGCAGACGTTTTCATAGCAACAACGAAGTAGTCATGGACTATATTTGGATGGGTCCTATACACAACATGGCTCGAGGGCAAGAATTATTTTTGTCACACCTCAGGGACATACTATTCCAAAATCTTATTGGTTAATGTTTCCTTGCACCAATAACATAGCTGAATATGAAGCACTGCTTACTAGAATGAGAGTAGCATTAGAATGGCGGACCACAGAGTTGCAAGTTTATGGTGATTCACAACTTGTCATTAACCAAATCAATGATGATTATGAGACTAAAGATGACAAGTTAATGCCTTATAAGAACATGGTTGATGATTTTAAGAAATATTTTGTTGAGATCAAGTTCACACCGATTCTGAGGATTGAAAACAAAGCTATAGATGCCATTGCTACAATTCTTCGCTACTACAACTATCAAAAAATCAAACTCGATATGAATTCCTAGTGGAAAAATTGTTTTCCCCTGCCTATGATAATCCCGAGACCCAAATCATCTGTCATCTAGTTGGTTCTGATTCCCCTTTATACGACAAGATATATACCTACTTGAAAGATAATATCTTACCTCCATATTGTCCCAAAATCAAAAGAGAAATTTTATACACCTAAAAATCATGAAAGTTGTACTCAGGACATCATCGGTGCATATATAACCTTTTATGCTTGTACTAACTTCCAAAATTTCAAAAGTTCAATGATGATAAATAGGCATAAAAATTGGTTCATAGAATGGCAACATTGAATGGTTCATTTTGCATAGTTAAGTTTGCATGATTGATATAGATTGCATTCACTGTTAATTCTACATTTGTGTAATGTATTTTGGAGGTTGGCAAGGCATCAAAAACAATATATCTCTTTGAACAAAGGTTAAGTACATTTTGACATTGGTGGAAATCATCATTCATTATCCTATATCATTCATATATCATTTTCATTTTCATTATCATTAAAACATTATTCATATCATCATTATTTATCATTTTCACTTTCATATTATTCATCATCATTATTTATCATTTTCATTCTCATTCATATATTATTACCATATCGTTCATTTTCATGTCATTTTTTCATTATCATTCACTTTCATATTCACTAATTTATCATCCACTTTAATTCATATATCATTACAATTATCATTTTCATTCTCACGTCGTTCATTATAATTTTCATATCACTTTCACTTATCATTCATTTTCATATTATCAATATTTGTCATTTTCAAATCATTCATTCATTTCCATTCATTATCATTTTCATTCACTTTCGTATTCATTAATTCATATATGGTTATCATTATCATTTTTGTTTTGTATATAACACATCAACATCATGACATCATTATACATTATACATAACCATACATTGGAAAAGAACAAAAAAATAAAATGCATCCATTGCATTCATTTCATAACAACATTTTCATTATATCTTTGCATCCATAATCATTAAATTTTCCATTACATCATTATATATCATAAAATCATTCATTTGTCATTTAAATCATTCATATATCATTAGCACCATTCATCAATAAAGTAGAACATACTCATCACAACATATTTTGCATAACCATCATAATAACACATATAAAATTCATATACAGGTCATTGCATCATCATCATTATTTATCAAAGTCATAAACATCCTCATATCAACATCATGTGAAGATCATTATACATAAACATACATCATCATGTCATAATCATCAACAACATAACATATAGGAATAGAAATGCATACATGAACATCCATCATAGAATAATATAAACACATGCATATAGGATTATAAATCACCACTGCATATCATATAATCTCATCAAATCAATGTCCAAATGTATAATGATATCAAATGTCAAGAGAGATATACATAAAATGTGACAAAAATGAATGTATACAAATCATCAATGGGGAGCATCAGAAGGGGGACTATGGCTGATGTTTCCTCCAGAAGGAGCTAGTCTAGATGAACCACTAACACCTGCACCACCTGTATCTCATCTATCTAGTTGTGATACACCCCTAGTCACACTCCTAGAATGAGTCCTAGAGTGGGTATGTGATAGGTGCTGCCTGACTGGGTGAAAGGTATCCACTGCTTGGGAGGTACTACCTCATAATATCTCATTCAATAATACTCCACCTCCCAAGTAGTCTCCAGCCCTCTACCACAACCTCCCCAATGGAGGTTCCCTACAAAGATCTCACAAGCCTCTCCACAATACCCTCTACCTACTGGCAGTGTTGTCTCAAGTTGTCCCGCTCTGCTATCAATTGAGCTACCTATGGATCTAATGATGGTGGTTGTGCCATCTATGTCTGTAGTTGTGTGATGACAATACGATCCTATGCTAATTGGTTATGGAGAGCCTGTACCTATGCCTGTAAGGTATCTATCTATCTCTATTTCTTTCGAGATGGATCCCTGATAGTAACATATGAGGGACCTACTGCTGGTTGCTCTACTATCCTCATGGTATGTCATCTCCTCACAATCTAAAAATATAAAATGGGTGGTCCCCTCCCCTCATCCCCATCATCATCATCCTGATCATCATTTTCATCATCCTCATCCCCATCATCTCCACCCATACCCTCATCTCCTCCAACAACTTGCTCTACTTGTGCCTCTTCCCTCCATCATCTCCTCATATGTTGTAATGCAGGATCATCAAGTAATGGAGTGGTCTCATCAAGAATCATCAACCTTAGGAAAGGATGTGTATCGAAGTATTGGGTGTACTCCTCCATCATCTAAGCATCTACAATATCTAGTCTATAATCCCATATCTCTGGCTGTAATCCCAGATACTCTACCCTAGCCGCCTCATAGGAAATAAATGGGCCCCAATTTGCAACATCCTCTCTCTACCTGGCATAATGGGAAACTCCCTATGAAATCATGTGAAACCTCCCAAACTACCTCAATACTCGCATGACCAAAAATATCTCTATGTTGAAGGGGTCCTCCCAATCAGGTATCTCGATCAACCAAAATAGGGAAACTCAATGTCGTCCTCATCCCAGGCCTCATAGTCTAAATATGGCCTCCATATGACTAAATCCATGTCATCCAATACTCTCCTCCAGTACTCCAACTTACCGAACTTAGGTTGGGCAAGCAGTCCTACATAAGCATATACATATGGATGACCTATAGGGCAATATCTCTCTACAAAAGGGTGGGTAATAGCAATATGTTCCCATTCCCATATCTGTAAAAGGGTAACTCCGAAAGATATGCTCTTCCCCCTTGTATATACCACCTGATGCAAATCATGGTATAGGTGGGCCAACATGCATGAACCCCATGCATACCTCATTTCTTGAAGGGTCATCTGCTCTAGAATACGAGCCCATCCTACCGAATTTCCCTTTGACCTTTGGTCGAGACACAAAAAGCCAACAATGAATCCATCCAAAACTGAGGGGAGTGGGGCATAACTCACAACCATCTCTCTCCATGGGATCTCATAACCACTAATGGTCGCATTCTAGAAAACACTTCGTAAGGCATGAGTACCCCCAACCTCCTTGTGGTCATAGACCACAATCTCGCCTATCATCGGAATCCCCAAAATCCTATATACATCCTCAGGAGTCACTATGGTCTCACAAGTGGGAAAATAGAAGGTATTATGCTCACTATGCCACCACTCAGATAAGGTTGTCAGTAACCCCCTGTTGATCCTATACTATGGGATCCTAAGAAATGAGCCCAACCCACATCTAGAAATCACTCCAATCTCAGGTTGTGATAATATAGGGATCATCTCCTAGGTCCTAGGAAATCTCTCTTTGACCTGGAAGATCTTAAAATCCTCCTATACATCATATCAATATAAATCAATCAGATCACAATATCATGGTGATACAATCAATTCATTAGGAAAGTACATAATGTGTGAAATCACATCATGCAATCAACAAAATAAAATGCAAGCACATCAGCAAATATCATCACTCTACTATTTTGTTTTCATCAAACATGAAGACAAATTTATCTACAAAATCATATCAGCTCATTATTACTATTTGTTTTCCATTCTTGAAAGAAAATTTATCAAACTCATACATCAAATCAAATCAGCATCATTCAATCATTTTACTATTTGTTTTTCATTTCAACATGAGGACAAATTTATCATATTATCAAAAAAATAGATTCCTTATCCTTGATGCTAATCAATTTTATCAAATCAGTTGTCTAATATAGCAACAACATCAAGCAATCACAATTATTCTTGAAATAATCCTCAAAATCAAGAAATTGTAGGTTAAACAATCAAAATCATCAAAAATTCCATGGATGCGCTAAAACAGACATTCTATGCGCCAATCTAGAAAATGCACTAAAGGAATCCATGGATGTGCTAAAATAGAGGGTCAATGTGCCATTTTGTCAAAATGTACTAAACTATGGGACCTACGTGCTAAAATAGAGGGTCAACGTGCCATTTTGTCAAAATTCACTAAACTATCGGACCTACTCGCTAAACTAATCTATGCGCTAAATCCCCTAGTGTATGCACTAATTTATCAACATAAGCGCTAAATCTACCTATGTGTTGCTTTATCACATGTATGCACTAGTCTACAACCTAAATGTGCTACTTTGTATGTGCTAAAGTAACTTATCTATGCGCTACAAGAAAGCTCATATGCACTAAAACTCATGTCTATGCGCTAAAACAACAAGTAAAAAATTCAAAAAATTCAAAATGCATAGGAAATTCATGAAATAAATTCACAAACGAGGTTTATAATCTTATTGGGGTTCCATAAGCAGCTGGTCTCTAATGTCAGTGCACCCTCTCGAATCTATGTCTCTCATAATGGATCACCATCTCGTCCGTAGTCACTTAGAGCTCTTTAATCACCAAAATGTAATAGTAAAAATGACAATGACTTTTTACCTTTTTACACCTTTTAAGGGGGTAAGTAAGGTGGTGTTATTTTTATTTTTCACCAAGCAAAGACCTATTTCAGGAGATAAATTGACAAAACTACATCAAATAATTGTAAATCTTCAAAAACTTCAACAAAACTTCAACCATGCGATTTATCTCCCAAGGGGGCATATAGCATCATCGATCAAAATTTTCAAAGTCAAGGGAAAATTTTCTTTATTTAAATTTCTCTTTGAAGCAATGCGTAAAACACATCACTTCAAAGAGGGGCAAAATGTATACATCTAAAAATGGTCACATCAAATTAAGTCTGGTAATTAATTAAATGAGTTATTTAATTAATCTTCTAATTCCATCTACATATAAATAAATTTAATTATTTGTTTATATTGTTCATTTTCTAATTCTTCTGTTTTAATTAAATAAATAAGTTTATTTAATTATTATCATTTTTCCTCTTAATTAATTAAATAAATTTTATAGTTTATTTAAATTAATTATCCTATTGCTTTAAAATTTGGATTTTTAATTCAAACAAAGTAAATGTTCTTCTAAATCAATAGACTATCATTATTTCTTTAAATTCTCTTTTTGCATATAATTAAATATTTTAAATATTTAATTAGGCACTTCTTATCCACTTTTCACATATAATTAAACATTTTAATATTTAATTATGGAAGTTTCTAAATCCACATGTCAAATCATATTAAATAATTTTATTGTTTAATTATGGAATTATCCTCAACTACCAACTAACTTCTCATAAATAAAAATGACAAATGGCCATCTTCCTTCATTTTTGAATGGAAAAGGTTTTGTAGGAGGAAACATCTTCCTTCTTTTTCTCTAGCCTCCATCTTTCTCTCCAACTTCTCGATCTTCCACCGTTCATCTTACCAAACTCCATTTCAATCGTTGATCTTTTCCAACTAAGATTTTGCCTCAAAAGTCTATAAATAAGACCTCTTTGTGCTTTTAAAATCATCTAGTTGCATAACGTGAGAATTATAGTTGAATTATCAATCATTTAGCATCTTAATATCCTAGATTTCTTTATCATAAGCATAGCATTTCAATTTTTATCATTTTAGCATAATAATCATGGTAGAATAGCTTGCATAATATGTTCTTAGTTTTATTATCTTAGTTTCATTATCTTACATAATTTAGCATAAGAATGCATTTTGAATATCATCTCATTCTCTAAGTTTTCATTTTGTGGAGCTTTTTCTTATACAATCTAAAAGCAAGCAACTTAAAACGAATGCTTGGAGATAGAGGACAATGGGATGTCTTTGAAGAATCTATTGGGTTTGAAGTTTTTTAAATTTTAAATTAGATTCTTTGATACAATGTCTCATTGGTGTGTTGTTTAACTTATTAGTTGTTTCCACATATTTCCACACACAAAAACATCCCAAATCCATAGGTAACTTGTCCCCAAAGTCAAAAATGAAAGAAAAAGTGAAGCAAGTGAGTAGGGACCAAGTTAGCAGGAGCAAGGAAAAATCGAAAAAGGAGGGGCCCGCAAAAGGAAATGACTTAGAAAATTCAAATAGGAAAAATTGGTAAAAGGGAACTTCAGCCATTTTAAGGCATATGACCAACCTAGGCTTGGGAATAGGGGTATGCAAAATGAGGCAAGAGCAAAACAACCCATCGAGACCAAAAATGACCCATCAGGAGCAAAAGAAAGGGGGTCCCTACCTTCGAAGGGGCGTGTGTGAAAAAAATGCACAAAAAGGTCCTTAATTGATTAATTTATTACCTTACCTTTTATCCCCTTTCTTTTCTAAATTAAATAAATACCCATATTTATTTAATTTAGTCACTTTTATTCCCACATGAATAAAATAAAATTTATTTTATTCCTCCATTTTCTCTCACCTCTTGTCACATCCTCCATAATTTATTATTATCTTCTAATTATAATATTAATCCACCTCCTAATCATATGCACACACTTAATCATGGATTAAGAGGTGTCACATCCTCCAACTTTTCCCACTTGCATCCTAATCACCTATGCTTAAGCCTATTTTCACCTAACACATTCCATAATCACTTGCACATTAATAATCCCATAATTAGGAAGGGGAAAACCCCTTTCCATTTATTACTCATCCACTTTATCCATAATTCCTTAAAGTCTTTCCCGTTTTTGGAAAGCAACCCCAGATGGGTCCTCCCAAAGTACAACTAAGGAATTTAAAATTCCTTTATCCCCTTCCATCCTATACTTTGGGAATGTTGGACAAGGAATACCCTTATGACAAAATTTTTATCCATCTCCTAAGGTACCCTCCAAGTACTCATCTCCCTCTCAAGCTCGCACATTATTCCACTTGGCACAATCTCATGGATTGAAAGGTCACATGCATTCCTAGCCCTTGATCTTCACTCACTCTATCCTAGCCCTCCATCCATCTCTCCTCTCATCAAGTGCAAAAAACTTAACCATTCTTAGGATCCAACATCTTTGAGAAATTTGGTAATATTATGCTACTGAAATTTTATTGAGCATACATCAAATCTAATCTAACTAGAGAAATATACACATTGAGGGATTTGTAATACTTGGTTTTCATTGAATGTCTTGAAAGCTGGAGCTATCTTATTTCCTAATCTTGATTGTTTTTTGGTTCTTTATTTTTTTGGGTTTTTATAGCAATTTCCCCTTATTAATCATGAATTTCCTTGCATACATTCTAGCATGCCTGGTGCGACCCACATCATGGGTCTGCTAACATATTTTTCAAGTTTTTTATGAAGTTTCATTGGTAGGTTTTTGCACAAGGGATATTCCACTCCAAATAGATGGATATTCTTTGTAAATGGTTTATTGCACTCTTACAACGATGAATCATCTTTGAATCTTTAGCATCTAGACCCCCCTTCTAGATATTCTTGTATATATAGAGAGGTAGATACACTCTAGAAAGTTGGGTATTCTTGTATAGGGGTGGCTCTACTCATAAAAAGGACTACACAGGGGTGAATTTTCTCATAAGTAAACCTACACAAGATAAGAAACTCTTCTTTCACATAGTCGACTCTGCACATAACCAACTTCATCTTTAGATAAGAATATCCACTCTAAAGGGGTGACTTTGCTTTGCACTTGGGCGAACCTATCGGTAACCCAAATACATTTGATTTTATATATGTTATTTCATTTCTTGTGTATTTGGTACTAATCCAATATATTTTATGTGTTCTTGTCATCACACTAACTCTCATTTATAGCTTCACATAGTCTAATACCGACGTACAAAACTACTAATGTATTTCTTACAAGACATCACTAAAGACTTTGCTTTTATCACTAATCTAGGCACATTTATTTTATTAAAGAGTTAATTTATCTTTCATATTGTGTTTGGGGTATCTTGTTGATGTATTCTATCTCCTTGCACCATTTGGTGGTCCTAGGGATCAAAAATCACAAGCTGACCTAAGTCTTGCATTGTGTTACCTAGGGATGCTAGTTTGCACATATGCTCTCTCCTTGCACTTCATGTGAGCCTGGAGATAAAAAATGCCTAGTGTTTCCTTCCCTTTAGGAGGATTTCTTGGGGATTTCATCCCCCAAGGGATGAACTCAACCATGTGAATTGATAGTGTATACAAAGGGGGGAGAATGAAAGTTGTACCCCAATCTAGTTGTGTCACGTATAGTGAAGCTCTGATACTTGGGTGATACCAAGCTAGGAGTGTAGAGTTGATCTAAATGAATTGAATGATGTTCTCAATCCATGATTTTGATATAATAGTGCTCATAGAAGTGACTCACATACCCTCTTGGTATTTAGAGGACACACTAGAGGGACTAGTTTAGCTTAGCTTAAGACCTTTCGATTGTTTCCTATCGTAGTATAGGGTATAGTATCATGCACAAAGCTACTCACCATATATTTACCTAAGTAGAGATATGAGCTCTTTGGGAAAGGTCTCAAGACCTCCAAAGAAAGGGAAAATGTGAGCCCTTGTGCCACTAGACCCCTATCTATTGACTCTTGATTGAGAGGTGTCACACACCAATCTTGAGACATCAGCCTCTGGGATGGTAGGCCTATGGTAGGTTAACACTCCTACTTGAATAATATAGTTTTTGTGAAATCTAAAGTGTCTTCTCATGATTACTAGTCAATATATTTCATTCTATCCTATTTGTGTTCATCTATTTTTAGTCCTTGTCCTTTGTTGTTTTTTTTCATCCGTAGTTAGGAAATCTTGTTTTGTTCTTAGGTGGATCTACTCTATTCATGAGTGATTGTGCTCTCCAAGTCAAGTTTATCATCCTTGGCTGAATTTACTATGTCCATAGGTGGTTTCATTCTACTTATGTGGATCCATTTTATTTCTTGTCTCATCCTAGACAAGTGGATTTGATCTATCAATGGGTGATCATATTTTCCTTAGGTGGGTTCATTTTTACATAGGAAATTTCATTGATAGGTAACCCTATCCTAGATGAGTGATTTCACTCTATCAATGGGAAATTTTAGTCAAGCAAACATCTAGTCAAACTTTTTTCTTAGGCATCTCCACTCTATGGATAGGTGAATATGATTTTGGGGGATATGTCCTATTATTAGATGATCCCATACAAAATCTAGAGAGCTTCCTCTTGACCAAAGATAGCCCTATTTTTTCCTAACCCAATCCTATAATAAAAATATTTTTAGCACTCATACATCACTCATATCATTCAAATTTTCCATATCATCTTTATTGAAAAATCATCAAGTCATCACTCTACCAGTACAAGGACATCCCTAAACATACATCATTGATTCCCTCATCATCCTACATACAAATCTAGCCTCCTAACACTTATTTGAGAACTTTAGAATCATAATCCAATCAATCAATTTTCATCATCATCATACTTTCTTAGGAATTTTTCATATCCTAAGTTAGTAATCCTCATCGATTGAATAAACTTGCCTTGAATGAAAGGTTTATTTCATATTGATATTGGTTGTGCTTGAGAACTTTTCCTATCTATAGTACAATCCCACCATCATCATCTCTTGTGCTTGAGAACATAGTCTATCTCAAGTATCAATCATTCCTATCATCATTAACTTAAGTGAACTCAAATAAAATTGGAGCACTAGATCAACCATTTGATCAATCATCTAATCACTATCATTTAATCTTATCCTTGTGCCTAGATTCATTTTTAATTTTCAATATAATCATCCTCCCATATTTCATTCTTATCACCACATGGTTACAACTCAATAAGCTCATAGAACAACAATAACAAAAATCTCACCAATCACCCTACTCAGTTAACATACCTAGTAGCAGAGAACCACAAGTGACCAACATGCAAGGGGGACATACAAACCTTCATTATCCCCATGACTTGGTACCCATTGAAGATTATATTTTTTCTCAATAAGAACTCACTGCTACTCTCCAAGAGAATTATAATAATCCTACCAATGTGTACATGATCGATCACCTCATAAATGCACATTTTGAAGCCATCCTCACTAAGCTCCTCATGTTGGGAAATAATCCTTCACCAAGGTTTTATGCAACACATTAATTAGACATAATCTGACTACTGACCCCTCAGGCTCCTCATGAGAATCCTTGAAACATACCTGAGTTTAGAAATGATGTAGTGATACAGGTTCCTCCCTCTCCCATTCAAAATCCTACATTTGGATTCAGATTGATACTTGGTCCTATTCATGGTCCTAATCCTATATCATATGCATAGTTCCGTGGTCTAGTCTCTCAAATCATCCAAAATCACCCATCATAAACATTAGTCCATCCTCCAACTCAAGGGAATATGATGGGTCTCGTGACTAATCCACCTACATCCTCATCATATCATGTCCCTCATGTATCGTTCCAACTGGTATATCATATCTTCCATGCTCCTATTCAACCTTCTTCCTATATTCCATCTCCTACTAATCATCCACCACAATCTTACCCTAATCAACCATCACACTCCTATCCTTTCCATCCATCACAATCATACAAAAATCCTCCATTGTAATCATATCCCAATAATCTACCACAATCTTATTTGAATCCTCCACCCTCATATTTCTCTCCATGGCATCATTAATACCCCCTATCCAATAGGATCCATATCACTATCCACCTCATGTAACTCCACATCACACTCAACCTCCTTACACCTCATTGGATCATATATCAATAATATTCATCTCACACACCTCAACAACCACTAAACTCTAATCCTCAACTGCCTCAAACTAATCCACTTCAATATCCATCACACTCATATTCTTCTCAAACACCTCATCAACCACCGATTACATCTCACAATTACCAATATTACCCATTACAACCCACTGTGCAATATTATGGGAATGCACTACAATATACCTCTCATCACCAATCCCAACCATCATCATATTCCCATCCTCTACAACAACAATGAAATTATAATCAATTTCAATAATAAATCTATCCATCTCAATATTCATCCCAATACCCGCCATATATCAATAATCAACAAAATTCATCTTATAATATCCACCTCTTGATCAATCTCATCATCTTCCACCTCCACATAATTCATATTTCAATCAACCTCATCCCAATCTAGCAGCTCCTCCTTCCTCCATAACACCTAATCGACAATGGGAGAACTTGAAAGTAGTCCTTAAGGAATCACAAGTAGGAAACACTAAGAATTCATTTAAATTTGAGGAGTTATGCTTGTATCATTTTAATCACACCATTTCTACCACACCTTTTCCTAACTATTTTAAGATCCCAAAATTCAATAAGTATAAAGAGAATAGTGACCCTCATGATCATGTCAAGGAATTCTATATGACATTCCAAGAGGTTGCATATAATGATAACTACCTCCTTTATTTATTCTCTCAAAGCTTAGGTGGTCAAGCATTGGAGTTGTTTTTGCACCTTCCTCAAGGGTCCATCTCTAATTTTATAGATTTATCAAAAAAATTGTGGCTCATTTATTCTATAATCTTGAACATGAGGTCAACATAATTGATCTATGTACTAATAAAAAACATACCAATTTTTTTTTTCAAACTATTTGCAAATATGGCAAGCCCAAGCTAGTCATCTCTCATACCACTTACCCAAAAAGCAATTGGTGAATATCTTTATTAAAAATTTGCATACGAAGATGGATTTTCATTTGTGCATTCATTGTGCTTCCACATTTGATGAAATCATTGAGAAAGGTGTCAACATCAAGAAAGCACTTATTTCTAAGGGTTTAGTTAAAATTACAAGGAAAACAATGATAAACCCTCTAATGATAAATGTCATTTTTGGAACAAGAAAAAGAATGCTATCAATGATGGAATGACCAATACCAAGCATATTCAATTGGATAATACATCTCAAGCCAGTAAAAATACATCCACCTCATTTATAACAAATGTAATATATGTTTCTCAAGGAACATAGTGACCTTCTAATCAACACAACGCTAAATTATCCTTCACTCCTTTAGGAAGACCCCTTGATCAGGTGTTTCATAAGCTAGTCCAAGCTATTGTGGTCACCCATCCAATAACCCAACCTTTTGATGGAAATAAACCAAAGCCTAATTGGTTAAAGGAAACTGAGTATTGTGACTTGTGTGCAGGTGAATTTTCCTAGTCTAAAATGTAAAACGAAACGAAATACAAGCAAGGGAAAACAAAAAAAACACCTAAACGATTAGCCTAGTTGAACTTGAAAAAAATGAAAGAGAAAAGAGTGTTATACCTTTTCCAAGTTTATGAGTTGGTTGGCCCTGTTGATCATTTGATTTATGTGCTCCTTTCAATGACACATAGCATGAAACTTGATTTAAAATGATGAGGATGAAATGAGGAATGCAATGGTGAAGATGGGTATTTGGGTAGATGCACAATGTGGATGCAAAATGAGTTCAAAAGTTATAGCAATGGTGGATGCTTGAGAGTGCAAGTGTGCTTGAATGCTTGAATGTTGTGTTCATGTGTCCTGAATGTTTCAAATGAGGGAAAATCCCTCTAATTTTAGTGGAAAGGCCAATTAAACAATGAAGGGTCAAGATGCATCCACCTTGGACAAGATCAAGGACTAGGGTGAGTTGAGAACTCACAAGCTCTCACATCTTGACATGTGGCGGGTGAGGTGTCAAAAAGGACATGAGGTGGAGGTACTTCATTATACCTTGGGAATGGACAAGATCTCCTCATAAGGGAGGTTTTTGTCCCCATGTGGGTGATGAGACTTTTGAGGAATTAAAAATTCTTTAAAATTCCAAGGAAGAATAAATGTGAATTAAAAATTCACATTCGGAAAGGGTTTCCTTCTCCGAAAGGAGAAAGCATTTAATAAAAGGTTGACTTGGGGGTATGCCATAAATGGCATAAGGATTAGGGTGACCTAATAAAGTAATTAAGTTGTGCAAACAAGGGATTAAGGTGGTTGATGAAGGATTAAGAAAAGTGGACAAAGATGGAGGATGTGACATTAATCCTAATTAAGGGTGTGCACATCCTAATCATAGATTAATTAAATTAATCCAGATTAAGGAAGGATTATGGAGGATGGGACAAGGAGAGAGAAAATAATGAATTTAAATATTGATTTAAATTCATAAAGGCAAATGACTAAATTAAACAAATTGGAATATTTATTTAAATTAGAGAGGGAAAGGGATAAAGGTAAAGTATTTAATTATTTAAATTAAATACCCTAGGAACATTAGGGAAAGGGGGAAATATTAATTAAATAAATCATTTAATTAACATTAATGGGAAATGAAAGATAGACGAATAAAGGGGAAAAATTTGACCTTATGGGAGAGGTCAAATTTGGATGTCTACATTTTTCCCCTCTTTGAAATACTATTAGAATAACAGTGTTTCGAAGAAAAGAAAATATAGATGACTCGATAGAAGAATGGACTAGAAAATGATGTTCCACATGGGAAAGTTGATGTAAGTTGTCCAACCAAAGAAAATGAAAGAAGATGCCCAGGTGTCACGGGAAGATGGAAGACGGGGGTGGTTGACATGGGGAGCAAGGACGAGGGATTCATGAGATCATCCACTAAGATGAGGAGGTGTGCGAGTTCTACTACCAGTGTGTGGTACCTCACCAAGTTAGAGTAAAAAACCCTTCTTTGTGATTTCAGTTAATTTTCTCAAGTTTTGTGCATTTCGGTTTTTAGGTTTTTGGGGTTTAGATAGATAGGAAATGGGTTACTGACAGATGGGCGAAATCACCCATCTGAAGAGCCAAAATCGCCCCTAGAGGGCACGGTTGGGACATAGGTGAATTTTCCTAGATGGGAGGTGAATTCGCCTGGGGGGAGGGATGAAAATAGAAAGGGGTGAACTCGATTGTTTGATGGGCGAGGCCACCCACCCGAGGGGTAAACTCACTTGGGAGATGGGAGGGGCTGCCCCAGATGGCCAAACTTGCCTCATGGGCGAGATCACCCAGGGATGGGAAGGGCTACCTAGGACAGGCAGGGCCGCCCTCTTGACGACCGAGACCATTTGGGACGGGTGGGATTTCCTGCTTGATGGGCAAGCCTGCACGATGGGCGAGTTCACCCAAACTCACCTGGATGGGTGAACTCACCCAGATGGGCAAACTTGCCTAACCAATGGGTTTCATCCGGGTGATGAACAACAATAGAAAAAAAAAGGGGGGGAAAGGAAGATTCTCGGAGAAAGGAAAAGAAAGAAAAGAAAGAAAAGAGAGAAAAATGGATGAAATGATGGAGAGAGGAAGGAAAGAATGATAGAAAACAAGATGAAAAGATGAATGACTAGAAAGGTGTGTTGTGTGGATGTAGAGCTTGGATACACTAGAGACGTGTGAGAGACACTCGACAGTCCTAGAGGCTACCATCACAGTGGTGGGTGAGGAGGACCATGCAATGCTAGCATAGGCGAGTCCTACATATGTTAGGATACCTCAACATTAGAGCACACTGAGTGCTACTAACAACACTTATGGAGAGGTGGAGCTTGAGAACATGGGCATTCCACCTCCTGATGAGGGAGATGATGGTGACATTGGAGGATGTATGGAGGATATTGCGTCTACCCATCAAAGGGCACTTGGTTAGCTAGACTCGGAGCTAGGGGCGAGAGTGTGACATGAGTCTATGGGAATTTTTTGGACGGGTGGATCTCCCTATCCATGGGGCAGACCTGGATTTAGATGGATGCTTGGGACTAGAGGTACCTGCACTATCATTGTACCTATGTGGGTTGATTAGCAAGATCCTATTGCCAGATAAGAGTGGGAGATTTTTCAGCCTCAAGGTTATTGAGGTTGTGCGTCATATTGTTGAGAGGAGAGAGGGAGAGTTTGCATGGGGAGTGTGCATGCTAGCATAGCTATATAGGTATATGCACGTGGTCTTCTATAGGAGAGCCCTCAACATGACACATGTGACATTACTATAAATATGGGTCTGGGAGCACATCAATGTGACGAAGTTAGGGGTGATAACAGTGGGAGATCGGGATGAGACACTACCAATAGAATACTGGTGTGGGGTAGAGTACAACTGGCACCTGCATTACATAGATGTTAGGGATCTAGAGGGATAGAGGAGGAGATTGGATGATCTGCAGGAAGATCAGATCATATGGAGACCATATCAGGAGTGACGGTTCAATGGATGGAGAGCATATGAGAGGAGGCACAAAGGATATTTTTGTGTAGTGTGCAACCTGATCAGGTAGGACTTGCATATCATCGAGATCCACTGACTAGACAGGGTGATGATAAAGTTTGAGGTGTCGTAGGATACCTCGCCAGGGCCTTAGAGATTTTGTTGGATTACCTGGGAGTGGTTGTAGGGTGAGACAATCATAACATATTTTTCCAGATAGAGGTGGGAGGATGTGAATTTAGCAACATATACAAGGAGGACATGAGGAGTGGCAGATGCAGGGGTGACTATGTGATACATTGCATGGTGGATAATGCATATACCAGGATGGATCATGATAGTGCACTCAATTGTAGGGCACTAGGCTATGGTTCAAATGATGAGAGGTAGGAGAGGGGGTGGATAGCGGAGGAGAGCCAGGGAGGATGGAGGATGCAAGAGATTAGGACCAACCTGTGGATGTGGAGGCTATATAGGCGGAGCCACTCGTGATGGTATTATATGTACTGCCACCAACCGAGGATCCAGTAGTACTATTGGTAGGGGCTCACACAAGACTCAAGGTTGCAAAGCATAGGCTCAAGGAGCTAGAGGTAGACAAAGATAGGTTGTAGGCATAGATAGAGAGGCTACAAGAGGAGGGATAGAGGGATTATGATGCTCTTGAACATCAGGCATCCAAAATGTCATAGGAGAGGGATTATTCTCAATAAGAGAGGGAGGAGATGAGGAGGGTGATGGATGAGGCTTGACAGGAGAGAGAGAGGAGATGAGGAGGGTTATGGATGAGCTGAGGAGAGAGCGAGATGAGCTGAGAAGGAAGCAAAATGATCTCTAGGATAGGACTGACTATGCAAAGGTGGTGATTGGAGACACAGGGGCTATTTTAGAGAGGGAAAAGATAGCATAGAGATAGGTACAGACTCTATAGGGTGAAAGAGATGCGACAGTGTAGGAGATGACACAAATGCAAACACAGATAGATCAAATGAGGATGGAATAAGATGCATGGGAAAAGGAGAGGAGATACCTGTCTAGATTACGAGACAGGTACAGAGTAGAGAGGGACACAACAAGGGGTCAGGTGGCAAAGAGGGATGAGTACATGAGAGAGGCTAGCTGCTACATGGGGGCCTACTTCATGGAGGTCCTAGATTTGACACAGATTATACCTCCCTATGTCTAAGCGATACCACAGATGTTAGCACCATCGTGATCAATAGGGACACACACCCGAGGATATAGCAGCTATCGAGATACTCCCCTGCATAGGGGATCGATGTCAGACTCCCCTCAGAGATCAGATGGAGCCAGCACAGGATAGAGAGGATAGGATCCAAATT